>LUCH01003662.1:7461-27369 GCA_013368495.1 Paragonimus heterotremus | reverse complement strand
GCCAGCCTAGAACTTGATTTGTTAACTATCACACAGCGAGACTTACAGCCACAGAGATTATGGGAAGTAATCAAGATAAAAGTAATCTTTGTATCCAGTATACATTGCAAAGCGGAAATCCACTGTTATTTCATGGTAGTATACCTGAGGCTTATCTGGTTATGTCGGTGTCATTTCAATTAGCACTTAAGAAATGGCCACAACTTCACATGGTTCTATGGTTCAAACAGGCTTTCTGCATCTACGGTCGCAGTATTTTAGGATCTACAGTCTCATTTTGGCTAGGTTGTCGGACAAGCTCTCTGGAGCTGTCTTCATCGTAGCGGGATCCCGTTAGAGTACGGCCATTTTTAGAAATCACAGTGTATTCCATCTGAGTGCAACGCTCACTTACTGGCAGTTGTCACTAGCGCTCCCCACTTCAGTTGTCGTTTGGGAAGGGTAACCCAAACCCTGTTCTATTCTGGATCATTTGGAGGTTTCCAGAATCTGGACCTGAAGCCACCAAAAGGTGGTAGAATAATTGATATCGATTATGCGGATGGTATTGCTTCAATTAGTAGTTCCTCAGAAAACATGTAGACCATTCTGAATCTGTTAAATGATACGGCTGGTCTATATGGTATACACACTGTGCCGTCCAGGTGCAGTGTTGTTACAAGATTGGGTTGGTATTGACCCAGTTTTGTTAATGTAAGAAGGTTGTTCGAGACTGTCGATCATTTCTTTAGATAGTGCCTCTCGTCGGCTTGTAACAATGTTGACGAGATGTCTACGAGGATAGCAAACGTATGTGTTGCAGTTGTGAGCTTTCGTCATTCGTGAAGTTACAAAGAAGTCAGTATGTCGATTGAAGACAGGGTTTACCATACTAGTGTGTGGTCAGTTCTGCCCTATGGATTAGATGCCTCACACATTCATACAGGACACGCTTCTAAACTATTTACATTCGAACACTGTTTCCCACTTCAGTCAGCCAGTATCAAATTGGCCAACCGTGTGTGAAAAACGAAAGTCCATCGGCACGCATCTGGGAGATGTGCAAGTACGTCACTGATGTCTAAGGTGACGTGAATGCATGGTTCCCGCTGTTTGGTCACGTTCCGTTATTTTTCTCCCTTATTCCCCGTGTATTTCGAAATCTTTGTTTTCAGTTTTACTCTCCTAGTTCGGGGGCAATTTCTTGGATCGACAGCAGCCAAACCAATAATACGCATAGGTAGGACTGCAAGCAATAAACAGTGCTGATATTGAACATGATGACTGTTAGTCATGAGACAGTCTTCCGTATGAAATAAGGGAATGTGGGAATGTCAAAAAGTAGCTTAAAATTTTCATGTTTAACGGCAAATGGGTGGAGAAAGTCCTTTCCCGGTGCCTTAGTAAGATTCACGAAAGTAAGCTATAGGGAAAAATTTTGGTTTTCAGCAAATCACCATCAAAAATAATACAAGTCAGTAAAAGATCTCTACCGTCAAAAGCTCTTTAAAGTAGTTAAGGTCATCGAAACTGTTCCCCAATATCCTCGAATAATTTACGTAATTGTTGCAGCAAGCTGTAAGGTTGTGAATCATTTATAAATGGATTGAGAATAACACAACGTTACGAGCAAGTTGTAATACCCTACGTTTCGACCACCTCGGGTGGCCTTCCTCAGGAGTGTTGAAATCGAAATCACATTAACAAAGGAACAGAGGTCACAAGGGATTTGCCGTGGTTAGGTCATTCTACACTGCATCTGAACTGATTGGCCTAATCCTTTGCCTACTAAGTGGGGGTGAGACAGATGTAGATAAGACGCGTCTGTCTGGTGTTGTTTTACAACTGCTCGTAACGTTGTGTTATTTTCAATCCATTTACCAATAACATGTTAAACACGACGCCCAAACTATTTGACTACATGAGTACTAAATTTGGTGCGGATATCCCACATGTGAATCATTTACTTTAAATATAACAGTCCTAAGTCCAACATGGTAACCAGTAACCAAAAAAAACCCAGTACAAAACGAATGTTCCACTTTATCAGCCGACTCAGCTAATAGTCATTACTTCAATCTTCGTAGACTCTTCAGAATCGACATTTTGGTTACCAACAGCGATTTCAAACAGCGAGACCGAAGAATGTTAACATGCGCATCTGCATGAAAGCGGGCAAGAAGCTGGACATCAACTTCTGTCGTAAATGCAGGCATGAGAAAGAAAAACTCAGATTGCAAGAGACTTGTTCAGTTTGGATCGTGCCACAATTGTGACCACAGTAGTCAGAATATAGTCAGTGACTAATGAACGTTAATCACAACTTTTCCGTTCAGTCCTCACTTGGAAATTTCAAACAATAAGGCAAACAAAAGATATGGGTGACTTCAATTTTTTTTCTAAAGTTCAATCTCGATCTCGCTAGGTAACGTGTACTCGCTAAACGTTGCACTCCACAAGAAACAACGCAAATGACCGAATTTAGACGATATTTTGCCCAAACTGAACCAAATTCATTTTTTAGTTTGTTTCTCTTCTGCGTACCGGCAACTGTTGACAGATGAAGAATCTAACTACCTGATCATGGATGCAGCTCTATTTGGGTGTTTACGGTGGCCACACTTACCCTTTGGGTTAAAGGTGTCCAGCGAAATGTTTCAGAGGCATCTAATTCAGACGACTGATAAACTCGAAGAATCGACGTGTGTCAAAGACGGTGTGCTGATATTTGGAAGAGCGAGTACGCAGCATAACCAGAATATTGGAACGTTCCTATAGCGGTGCTTACCGTAAGGAGTACCGCTATCAGCAGATAAGATGATTTTTCAGGTGACCGAAGTGACGCTTTATGACCACCTACTCACAGCTGAAGAGCTCAAGACCGATCCAGACAAGTGAACGTAATGCAGAATATGTCCAACCTCAAGCGTGCAGAGGCAGTTTCACGTGCAAATTGCACGATCAAATACTTGAATCGATTTTTCCCAAAGGTGGCCGACATAATGCATCCAACTAGGCGATTTATACACAGAGGAATCACATGGATGTGAGATGAATCTCAACAATCAACGTTTGACAAAATTTAGAGGTCAATGTGTGATTCCAGCGGCAACTATTCTGAGCTTCCTCTGATAATTCGGTGTGAGAGCAGTCAATTCGACTTTGGAGCTATCTTCGAAAACAAGGTAAACTGAAAGACTATAGAAGCCCGAGCCTTTCGATTGCACAAAGCAAAAAGAAAACACCAGGAGTGGTTTTGTCATAGAACGTTTCAATATTTACATTTTTGGGGAAAAGACAGTGGTATACACAAACCGCAAATCTCTGATAGCAATAGTAAAGAGTCCACCGAGTGGTGCTTCGCAACGTTTAAAAAGGATGTCTACCAGGCTAATGAAGTATGATTATGAGCTAGTCCACCAACCCGGAGACCAAGTGCATATCGGTGATACTCTTTCACGCGCTTAGATACTCGGTGCTATGAAGCACGATTCAGAGTTTGAGACCATCGCTTCATGATGCTGCTGATGGACAAGAGGGTGAAATTGAATGGCTTGACGACAAAAGGTCAAGTGCTTAAGAAGGTCATACGATGGTGATGTGGACGGGGTAGCAAGAAGAATAAATCACTTGCTCTTGAGAGGGCGGATTTCGCTGAAAAGAGAGGTAGGTGATACAAATCAAGAGGGGTCATCGGGAACGATAATTGGGCAAGTTTATCAAAAGTGAAAGAAAGTAGTTGCAGTGGACGAGCGGTTTCTTAATTGGAGAAGGTACAGTAGAGCAGAGTACACACACAAGCTGCCACTAGCCGAACTATGGCCGATCATGGATAAACAATAAAAACGACGATCGGCGACCACATCGAATTTGTTCGTAAAAGGTGGCGGCTAAAATGAATTGTTTGAACAGGTATCCAATTTAAACAACCAAATCGCTTCGATCAAGACCGTGGAATGTAACAACAAAAGGACCAACTGGAACGTAGCGCTCTTGTCACCCGATAGCAAATGTTAATATGAACATTTGGTCTTCTATAAAAAGAGGAGAATATATCTAATAGGCTGAGATTGCTTGATGTTGATCAAATCACCATGCTTCTGGTTTTGTCGGCTGCGTAAACAGGTATACGACAAACTAACAGAGTACTAAATACAACAGTATTAACCAAAACGAATGTAACGAGCCTTAATTGTGATTCCCCGTGGAAACTTCGAATGATCAGAACCAGCATGAAGAATAATTCGTGATATCAAAAGCGTATTATGCAGTGTAACCAATGCAATCCAAAGTAATGCAAGAATTAGAGTAAAAATTGGTTTACTAAATAAGATGAAGATAGGTTAGCTGCTAAAACAACGTTCACCTAAGTTAACAGTGAGAGAGCTGTTCATTGGATAAGAGGGCGGTTTAGTTGACCAACAGGAAACGGAAGATGATTTTCAAGTTGAACATCACCCACAATTGATCGCAGCTGTTCAACTTGAAATAAACCAAATCCCCTACTACTCACCAGTAATCAAATATCGCTCAACAAGTCAATGATTTCTGTGATTTCAAATTGGAGAGAAGTCCTAGTCCAAGGGTCATCGATTGGAGTTAACAGACAGTAACTGTGTCTCCTCTCGAGGCGATCGGGCAATCTGATCATTACTCACAAGCGAAAGTGGTTGTGTTCACATATGATAATCCGGTCGTGCCTAATGTGAGGTCAATGGCGCAGTGGTAAACACGGTTGCCTCATGAACAGCATGTCCGTGGTTCAAGTCCCGGCGACAGTGGCGAGGATATGCACTACTGACGAGTTCTAATGAGAGCGAAACTCGAGTCTAGTGCTTGTTTTCGAAAGGGGCCGACAGGAATGTCTATGAGAATGCGACAGCTGCGATCAATTGTGGGTGATGTTCAACTTGAAATAAACCAAATCCCCTACTACTCACCAGGAAGATGATTTGGAAGTTTACAAAGTCGAACCGTCCGAACGCAAAGTGGCTTTCCATTTGGCTGCAAAACGGGACAATGATTCCACAGTAGAAAAACAGTATTGGATAGGAAACCACAATTCATAAAAGATCCAAGTAAAACGTTAGTTATAAGTAATAATCTGAGGAACTAACACCAACTGTATAGCACAAAGAAAACTGCTCTTCAAAAACTAGCCACGGTATCGATTGACGGAAAATAGAAATCCAACATTAGTGGCTGTGATGTAATATACAAGAAACAGAGAACCACTGGAATTATAGAATATGAAGAAAACACGGACTCGATAAAAATCGAACCTAAGCAAACAGAGTCCAACAATGTGCGATCAGACAAGTCCAAAAAACTTCAATAAACCAGTAACATGCAAAGAAGCAAATGCCACAGACTGATGCAACCTCAGCAGTTTGAAACGAATGCGTATGAACAACTTCTCTGGACTTCTTCAATCCGAAAAACAAACTTGCTGAACGTGGGCATACAAAATAGGTTTCAAGTGGCGACGAAAGTGTTTGCAATGTTTACCAAGTTCTACAGGTCACATCAACAAAACCACAGTTGCACTAGGGAAAAGCTGGATGAGTTAACTGATACCGATTGTAATCAAACTGTCCTCTTCAGTGGTCTGGGTTGCGATTCAAACAAAAATTGTACCGATATTCTTAAGAATAAAGCAACTGGACTGAGTCAACTTGTCGGTTTTTTCCAAGAATTCCTTATTTCATTAACACACTCATTGCCTATGTCCAACAGAATATGCAAACTAGTGACGTCACAAGAAATACAATGTGAACTAAAAAATAAACTGACAATATCTGACATTTGATCGAGAAGTGAATCAAAACTGTTGCTAACAACATCGGAATCATACAACATTAACTGTTGTCAACAATGAATTGCATCAACCAACAACATAAGCAATTCATTACGATTAACAGGAATACCAAACATAAACAATATTCCGATTCTGTGAAGTGGCGGTGAGTAAAATTTTGACATTTTCGACATTTGTTGTCATATAATTTCATAACTTCGGATGTGCACATGATTCGCATGTATTGCCTCTATTTTGTCAAAGATGACGATATGACATTAACTGATATCCACGGTTTGTGTCTTCAAGAATGAACCCCACTTAGCAAGACTCCTTGAAGTGACTACACACGTTTTACGGTCTTACCGGGTTTCTGAGTCCCCTAAAATACTTGGATGCATCCGAACGTCATGTTCGTTTATTTCGAACAATATTATTTCATTTTGTGAGTGATCGACTTCGGTTCATTTTTCTGTACGTTCTTAGCAAACTGTCAGACTTCCATGTGATCACCACCCACTACCTTCGACGAAAAAATAGCCAACTGGTAGTTTTCAATAGCCCTTGAGGAATTGATCAATAAACGAACAGTCTCGTACCTCTGATTTAAGATTACCAGTTATCCGCAACCTTGCATTTGTTGACACTTCCAGCTGGTGCGTCGATGCACGTTTCCCAGATTGCAGATTTTTTCTTGTCTTCAAACGATACGTCACAACATGCAGCCACAGATTCGACTACCAAAGACCACTAGGCTCACACAGGAATAGTGTTTGGGACGCGGGGCTGGAAAATCGTCTCCCTCCTTACACCGATAGCTTAAACCTAGTCGCCCACGATAGTCTGAATATTCGACCTGGATTATGCGACTCAGGTGGAGTAAAACTTAGTCACGCTTGATGTATAGGCACTGTTCACTGATCCCACTTGGCTAGGAGGCCTGTACGTTTGTGGTATCACAGAATGTTTCCATTCTTCCCCACTGTGATACGCTTTATTTGGATCACACCTATATCCACGGTGACAACTGGAGTGATCAATCTATTATCTGCGAGTTCACTACTATTGAGACACGTGATCCATCCATAATGTAAGACCACATGGTTATTTGTTTCCATTTATAAATAAGCACTACAATGTTTGAATGTCAATTCTGACTTAAGACAGAATAGCAATGACGTGCACAGTCTTGAACAAATTAAAAACAGTTCATTCTGTTCAGAAGTTTGAACAAAACAGTCAGAAAACGAAAACTGGTAGATGCAGGCATTTCGTATTGATTCATCTGTACCAAATTCACAATAACATGAAACGGTTTTTTATATCGAACAGTTAGGGGGTAGAGTGGATAGTCAATCGGTGGGTTAGGAAAGGTCACTGTCCATGGAAGAGTCAAGTTTACAAGCAACTGTTTCTGAACACACATGGTCCGATTCAGTCGATTGATTGAGACAGCTTCAACAAACCGCAAGAATCTTGAATTCGAGTAACGTAATAGGATTCTGAATGCACAAACTGGGTCGATCACGTGACCATTAGTTAGGACGTGTCTTGCGACTGCGGACGCTGGTTGCTTGCGTGTTTCAAAGACATTGTCGTTCACCCGTAATACAGAGTTCTGCACCCATTTAAGCAAATGTTCCTTCATTCTGGAAATGAAGCACCTCTCGGTTCTGCCTATGTAATCTTCTTTGCAGTTACACTGAAATTGGTAGACACAATGTGAGGTGGCACCGACAGGCTGATCTCTTTTGATTGAAAGGACAGGCAGTTTCTGGGTCCGAGCTAATACACAGAGTTCCGTTGAGTTAAATGTTCATTTAATCGAATTCACTAGTCGTTGAGTTGTTTGATGTATGCCATAATCACCGTTAAAACGCAATTCTATATAAACCTTTTTCCCTATTGTTCTGGTTTTGGCCTACTATACCTATCTATGAACCTTCTCGGATACCCATTAGATTGTAGTACAGAGGTGATCAAGTCTAATTCCCTAACAAGACTATCCAGTGTACAGATTCCTCTTGCTCGTGTAAATAGTGTATTTGCCAGTGCGCGTTTGTGATGGACCGGTGTGAAACTACTAAAGTTCAGGTATTGACTGGGCAAATTGGATTTCCTACTTTAATAGAACCATCTCCCTGGTGATTTATGAGTATGTCCAGAAACGGCATGCATATACCAGTTTTCGTTTTGTTCAAACTTTGATAGCTGTCAGGAAACAGAAAATACGATGTAACGTTCGAGCACATTACGCTACACGTGATTAGGTATGTACTGCTGTTTGCTGGCCTACATAACAAAATTCAATAGAACTTGTGACGCAAAACGACATCGCCCGTGACAACATACATTATTGCACGGCATTTACCATAACTATTTAGGATTAATGAGCATGTCTTTCTGTACGCAGACGAGTGGTTTCCGTCTCCGTGAGCCGGAAAGACGTATTCCAAGAGCTTGCTTCAAGCTTAATTGAAGTCAACACGTCAGTAAGCGAGGAGCAATTAGTGTCGCGTATTCTTCGTGACGCCACACCTGGAACGAAATGTAGTCGTTGACCAGACTGAGTGATTGTCGCTCTGTTTTGTTAAATGGTCCGAAACACAAAAATTCATGGACGATGTAGGATTTGGTATCGAAAGGTAGTGATCGGAATTGGATCCGGGTGATGGTGAACGGCATGGCTAGTTGGGTCGCGTAGAATGTTCATCCAATAGCTACAGTTATCAAGAGTGATAATGTCGTCACCCTTGTAAGTCAAATAATTTCTGTTTAGGAGGTTGCCACGTGGACCCGCAGACTACAATATGCAACTGACGAGATGCATCGAAATGTGTTTGATTAATAGATTGGAGGAGAAAACCATTTCTGAATTATCTGCTCAAAAGTGTTATGGGAAGGGTCGTTTCGAGAAAATGCTGTATTAATTCAGGCAAGGATTCAACAATCATTCTATGACTGATATCTTATTGCTACTGATGAGCTGTTCTAATGAGAACGAAACTTGAGTCTGGTGCTTCTTTTCGAAACGAGCCGACTGGAATGCGACAGCTGCGATCAATTGTGGGTGATGTTCAATTTATATCTTATGAATCGTTTTTACACAAATTTAATCGTACTGGTAAGGTGTGAGTTGCCGTTGTATCAATAACGCAACCCCGCTGCGAACTAATCCGCTCATCCCTCTCTCCGCATAAAACTGAAGAGTTGGGCGCTACAATATCACTGTACTTTTAGGCCAACTGACCATGACCTGGCTATCACTATGTGCACCACCATCAGTCGTGTCCACCAAACTTAACTCTCACTTGCTAGAAACGAACACAGGACAGAGCGCAACAAGAACACTAGTGGGCGTGATATATATCGACACGCAGTCGAAAGGTGGGACATTAACATACGTGCAAAACACCAGTGTGTGAATGCACATAGAACGCACATACTGCGATTGCCATTTGGGAGCATCGGGATTTCAAGTTACGATAAAAATATGGTTTGAGAAATCGAAGAATGTTATAGAGTATGGTAAATGACGAACGACCTCTCCGTTACCTGTTCTAAATCGGATCGATTGGCATCTACATACAAGCGCACAGTAAGAGTAGACTATTTCAATGCAGCCCGGCTGACGTGAATACCTCCACTGGTCAAGAATGCTTAGCATAGATTAGCAGTTATAACGGACAGAACGTTAAATTAACTGGCATTAAACACAGTAAGGCGCTCAATGCACACGAATCAGGAGATAAGCCGAGTTCCAACTCGCAGCCATCAGAAAAACGATGGCGATGATACAATCTATCTGCCTT
Source organism: Paragonimus heterotremus (assembly GCA_013368495.1). Taxonomy (NCBI): domain Eukaryota; kingdom Metazoa; phylum Platyhelminthes; class Trematoda; order Plagiorchiida; family Troglotrematidae; genus Paragonimus; species Paragonimus heterotremus. The sequence continues at coordinate 17,781 of LUCH01003662.1, read as the reverse complement.
GAAGCACAACGGGTTACTGCACCTTTGGGACGGTTACGTTGTAAAATAGGCCATAACATGCACATGGTTTTCACGATAGATCCTCTCGTAGACTGAGTGTCACCAGAGATCTCCAGGAAGCTCAGTGGAAGAACGATCACAACCAACAATCGCACAGTTGTAATGGGTCAATCTGCTGGTTAGACTTAAGTAATTTCGTAACGTACGATCGGTGTGTGACTTGTGTTGTAGGGCAGTCAACGTTTCGTGGTGAAACGGGTAGAGTAATTCCTGCCAAGAGAAACAAATTTCGATCAGTCTCATGGAGCTTCTTTAAAAAGCCAGGAACCTTGAGGGAGACTGTCCATCAAATACGACCGCGGACCACCATCACCACTCTGAGTTGGTTCGGTTCTCTTCTAAAAATACCACGGTGTTCAGCACTGCTACTTTATCCAACGAAATCAGTTCAATCTACGCGAGAAAGCTGAACTGGGCATCTTCAAACAACAAGATTGTTCTAGGTCATTGGTGCCAATATGTCACCGGTTGAAAACGAAACGTTATTCGGTTATGTGCATCTCAAACCACAGAACAGCGGCGAATCATATGTTCCCGATCTCTATCCTATTTAATTATGTGAAGCGTACAATACTAAAGTGTTCTGACACAACTTCATTCAATATAGTCTGTAATTCAAGTGTACAAATAATCTATCAACTTTATAAAATGCCTAACCATATGTAAGTTCCATTACACCAGCTGTGCATCGAGTTACACGCTGTTGCAATATTGGGAGCAAAACACGCACCGACAACCCAATAAACACTGAAGTAAGGAAACAAGCTGCATTTGACACACAAGAAGTCACTATAGGTAAAATATTGGAGGCATTTATCACTCAAACGGTACTACTTAATTTTCAAAAAGAGTGCAGTCAGCCAAACATCGAGGCCTCGTCTATCAGTTTGAAGTATCCAAGACATCAATGTGCAAAAAATTGACCAAGAAAAACAAAACTGCACAGAGGGTGAAGTCTGGAAAAAGCTAATTAATCAGACAGTGCAGAATCCGTGAGCAACTATGAGTGATTTTTCAATGAGCACGTTGCTGCAAACCAACCTGTCATTTTGTGGTGGCAACGCACGAAAACAGTTCAAAATTGACATCAACAGTGTGAATCTTTTAGAAACAGTGCACGAAACGTGGTACCAGCTACACAATATTCGACCAGGTGCATTTCACCAACGGACATCAGTTACCTAATCAAATGTGTTTCATGTTAGTGATTAATATATAGGAGACACATGGGCTGTGTTGTTTCCACCAAGACAGATTTTGTTTGTTGTCATCAATCGTTTATTTTGGAGAAAGGAGTACTGGGCACATTTACAATATCTAAAATGAAGTATAGAGAATGTGTTCATGTGCAATAAAGCATTGAAGCCATAGCCAGTAACCAAGCTTGCCCACGATTATATATATATATATATATATATATATATATATATATATATAGTGATCACAAACCTTTACCCATAGGAGGAAACGAGCCCGTGTCAAAATTATCTAATTATGACATTGTTGCCAAACCCTCCTGTATAAAAATGAATATGAGTCAACAATCAAGTCTGATAGATATAGGATATTTTGAAGAAAAAACCATACATCTCGAAGATTATCACGGCAAAATCAACAAGAGCAAAGTGTCTTTAACAGTAAGTAAACAAATAAGTAGATAATTCCGACTATCCGGATAAAGTAAAACTCGTTGATGTGAATGCAAACTTAATACATACTCTGAAAGTAAGATGATATTGAGCGCTGAGATGTATAAGCGTGTATATGAGAAAAACGTGGCCATCACAATGGCAATGCTTCACAAAAAAAGAAAAAACGAACAAGATCAAAGCTGCGTGAAATATAAAAGAAATATATGTATATATATATATATACTCATCTTACAACCTCACACACCCAAGAAAACAGAGTAAATAATCAAAGCAACCTATAGCCTATTTTGTACAAGAAGATGGATCTGTTGGCACCGTCGAATCGACTAGGCCGCCACCGACCGTGGTGGAGGCTACAGACGAGATTCGCCTGGCTGGCGTGGATTCCAACGGTCGAGAGGAAACAATCTGACGCATTCGGGTCGAATTCATGGTGCCCAAGCGAGTAGCGTGTGGGAGACGGATGATTGAAATTGGCCTGTTTGTAAGGGTACCAGCAGGGTAGGCATCTGGGATGCCAAATAATGACTCAGGCACCTCGCGACCTTCCATTAGATGAGACCAACATGCACGATTACGAACACAGCCGTCAAGGAGAGGCTGAAGTGCGTCGGATACTTGAACGATTGCCTACAAGGATGTTAGTATAAAGTACACAAAGTGAACGCCAAGTAAGCTAATAAATGAGGCAACATGACAATGCATTGTGATCCTGAATGCCTTTTTGTCAAAACTTTTTCAGTAAAAAGGATAACGTCCAAACGTTAGTCTGTGAAAAAATCGAGCAAAATTACGAAAGACTTCGGCAAAACAGAATGAGATAACCATACTGCATTACAACATTGTTAGGAAACGATGTAGGTTCTAGACTAAGCATCCAGGCAAGATAAGACCTCTCAGAGATTGATGAATAATTCGAAATACGGTTCTTTGTAAACAGCAAAACGAGGTCAACAAATGAGGGTCAACAAAGACACCAATGATACGAGTTGCTGATAGTGAACATGTGCCGCCGTGAAAACTAAAACAATAAGGCCATTTCAGTTGGCAGTTCAACAGGCAAAAAGAGATTAGATGAAGCGATCATAGCTGGGAACCAGATAACTGATTTACAAAGGATGGTAAAAACAATCTCAGAAGAACTTCGCTATTCATGAATTAACCAAACAGCAACTAAATCTGACTGGCCATCTTTCCCCTAAGGTGCGTTTAGATAATCGCACCGTCTTTCATTAAAAACACTGGATTCTCAATTGTAGTGTGAATGACAGGGTCAGTCAACTCCCTGCGAAACCCCAATCACAGTAGATTATCAGTTAGTTCCAAATCCAAGGACTTAAGAAAACGCAGATGATCATCGAAACCTACTGCACAAAGTCCTCAGTCACACAATGTGCAAATTATTGGACTTAAACTAATCAAATTGGGTGAGCAACCGAACACAAACCATCAAACGTAGCTAGCAAATCCACCAACATTAATAACAGCCTCAAACCCTCGTCACTATCCATAAGTCCGATACTTCCATGACTAAATCTACTGTGAGCGACCGTAACCAGAATGAGAGATCACTGTTGCACATACTGAGTCCTCGAACTAAGCAAGATCCTCACCGAGAGGTGGGCCACATTTTTGCGCTACCACCTCATAGTAAACGCCAAAAAAGACCTGACCCCCTGTTGCCTCGTCAATCAGACTTTTGAGCCGGATATGCGAGCTGAAACCCTCAAGTTAAACCCTTTCGGAGATAAAAACGAGCAGAGTAGACGTTCTCCCGGTAGCTACATAATTCAACTACTATCCGTTTCCTCCTCTATTGTACTACATTAAGATTTTATCATTCTTGCACCTATAGGTGACAAATGTTTCAAAATGAAAAAACAATTGGTCAATTGATTGAGAATAACACAACGTTATGAGCAAGTTGTAATATTCTACGTTTCAACCACCTCGGGTGGCCTTCCTCAGGAGTGTTGTAATCGTTAGTATGATTTCGATTACAACACTCTTGCGGAAGGCCACCCGAGGTGGTTGAAACGTAGAGTATAACAACTTGCTCATAACGTTGTGTTATTCTCAGTCAATTTATCAATAACATGTTGAACACGACGCCCAAACTGTTTGACTTCATTCGAGCCGACGATAACCTGGACAGAGACATGCACTGAAAAGAAACCAATTGTGATCGGTACCTTTTCTTCAGCTTAGAACAACCCATGTGGATCAAGAGAGCAGTTGCATCCAGTGTGTCTCATAGAGCGTTGTTATTAACCAGTTCCGAGGACGAGGTTTCGAAACCTGTCAAATTGACACTGAAAGCTAACGGTTACTGTGACAAGATTTTACGTCCAATTCAGGAGCTACCTTGTAACAATATCAACGAGCGCAGGAATTGGCCATTGACTATCGCTATTCTCTACAGAAAAAATACATCGGAGGATCTCAAATGAGTCCTCAATCAGTACAATACCAGGGTGGCATTTAAAGCTACCAATACTTAAGGGAATAAATTGGTTCACTTAAAAGACAAACGAACAGTTCTGAAGCGATCAGACTGTGTTTACCGAATTAAATGTAAGGCTTGTCAAGCTGCGTACATTGGACAGACAGCCCGACGACTGCAAGTAAGCACCACAGAACATGAAAATGTAGTAAGAAGCTTCCTGCTGACGATCAGCAACTCTGAAAATTACAAAATGGTTCAGCCATTGTGGCACACGCGATCTTCCACCAACATCAAGTTGAATTCGATCATCCGACTGTGCTAAAAAGTGGTTTCCGTAACCACGACGAACGGCTACTAGCAGAAGCCTTGCTGATTGCTAATAAGCCAAAGGCAGTGAATCGATCCGATGGCTAGGAATTGTCAGTTGTTTGGTATGATTTACTAGGTAGACAACAGTGACACAAAATTAGAAAAGTTTGTGGCATCCATGTCACCCACCACAACCCAAACAGTCTGCCAGCAAGTAGTTTGGATGCACGCACACACAAACACAATAACTATTTATTCTTATTCGCACCTGGGATCGTCATGTGGTGACCTCAGTTGAACCGTAAACCCACACAACCTACTGGCAGTCTGTCCACACACCGCATGTTCAACACAAACACGTGCCCGCTGACGATTCCTTCATTTGAAGCTTGTACAATGTACATTTTCTGGTTTAAATCGTTTGATAAAGGCTCTCCAAAAAAGTCAAAATGTTGCGAAACCGATAACTCTTAGTTTCAACTCGTTGTGGCTTAATTAGGGAATTATTTAATAGTAAGCATCAGCACAACACACAATATGTTTTCCAATATCTGATCTGTTTACAGCTCGGAAGTACTAATCATCTCCCGTCTTATTTTCAAGGATGGTGGTAGGAGGTTGACAGCAGAACTGACAAAACTTCTTCGGTACTCTTATAAGCAGCCTACGGTCGTCGTGTTTTTAGACCTAAGGCCTGCTTTCGATTAACTTGCTCGTAACGTTTTGTGGAACTGTCTTCCTCGCAAAGGAGTATCAAAGATTCACGCGCTTTACACGCGTGCTCAACGTTAACCATATTGTGTTCTGTCGACAGAGATCACGAAGAGTCGGGTAACGACGTGGTTATCGAATATAAAGTCCATGACTGCCGTTCCAATAGAGTCGGAAGATGTCACCTGTCCGGTTAGAGACCCCGCGATCACTCAAATAACTGATTAGAAACGATACGCAACAAGCAGTGTGCCATTGTCAATGGAGTGCTTGAATCCACAACATATACAGTTATTCTGTTCAGCTTTGCTTATACTCATTTACATCTTGTTCGACCTTATTTTACGGTTTTCTCATTTTCCTTTTTGATAAGTTCTTTGATCCAAAATAGAGTGCGACGGGCGGCTCTAGTATCACCTGGCCGGGTTCACGTTTGTTCATGAGGGAATGGATAAACTGTGATACATTATTGCTTCAATGGATGGCCTAAGGTAACGAGCGGAAAAACGTAACCTATGAAATACATCTCGACTCCTATTATAACTTACATCAGTAACACCGAAATATATAACACGATATGGGAGCATTCCTAACACAATACAATGTACAGATGTACTAAGTGAAATCATCTCGGTAATTTTTTGAACCACCAAAGTAAAAATTACTTACCTTATAGATGGGTAGGCAGACAGAATCGATAAAGTTCAATTGGAGATTTGGCAACTCTGACAACCTATTCCGATCCATCAAGTCCTACAGTAAATAATTACAAGAAGAGATTCTGAAGTAATAACGGTTGTTTCGTAGGGCTGAAATAGCAAATACACGGGAAGAAGATAACTGCCAAATATACAAAAATGCGCGCATGAGTATGTTCTATTGAGATTCGGCGGAACTAGTCGGAGCTATTCGTAGGTAACGTATTCAGAGAATATACTAGTTATCAACCAGTTCTTGAGTAGGCAAACGATGAAAGTGTTGTACCGAGGCCATGATGAAAATATGGCAGTAATGGAAGAAAGTCGTAATTAAAAAAGACCCTCCGTTTCGCTGATTCATTTTCGTATCGGACATAATCCAGCATCTTACCAGACAGAGTTCAGAGCTATTATGTGAGTTGAAACCATTAGCGTAAAATAAGAGGGTTGTACAGTGGCGACGGGGTTTTCGAAGCAATCAAGATTCCTAATTTCAAACACATGTCGATAATCAAGATGTATACGCATCGTCATCAATGACAAAAGTCAAACTGACAAAATTGTATGAGCTGGAAATCCACTAACGACTTTCTTTATTCGCATCTACCCAGCTAACGATACTTGTATGGTGATAGTAAACATAACGAGATTACTAGTCATTTGAGACCCTAGGGACTACAAAATAGTGGATCACTAATCGGAAGATTACTAATAAAAATGGAATGTTTATAAAACGGAGCCAGATGTAAAAACACTTTTAATGGACATCAATACCTAAAAATGAACAAGGCTATCGATAATAGGCAAGCTAAAAAAACTCACTCGCGGTTGTGTATGCAATTCGCTTTTCTCCAAATCACCTTGTTCGAAAAACTCAGCTGTCACAAGTTCCGCCGTCTGTGGAGTGAACAAAGGCAAAAAAGAATCAACAAATAGGCTATGCAACTGGTGGGCGTTGTTAAAGTAGCTAGATGTAGTACTGTTTCTTAAAGCACTCCAGAGAATCAGAATAGACCGCGTATCAGTTGGGGGAATGATGTGAAGTGTTGTATTGTTAACATCATTACAATCAGCAACAGAAACATACTATCGATTGATTGGTAGCTGTTTAATAACAGCTAAAAGTACACAACAGTTGGATTAGGGATGTTTCATGAAACGTAATTGATTGGCCTAAAGCTCAAGGCGCGTAAATATATTGGTATATACATATATATATATATATATGTTTTGTATAGTTTTTGTTGACGTGTGCTGGTGTGTTCTTGTTTCGCAGATAGTTGTTCGTGTTTGGTGACGCGCGGTTCGTCCTGTGTCGTTTGGATGGATCTGCTTTACAGTGTCGGTGTGTGGCTGTTGGATCGTAGTAGATGAGTTTTTGTGTGATATTATTGTGTATTTGAGACGTACATGTGAATGGCTTTGTGCTCATGATGAAATCGGTATCACGACGGTTTTATGATTGCGCGTGACCAGTGCCGGATACTATGATGTGTTTGTAGTTAAAAATCCCCAGGGTAATCATCAGAAAACGACAGCGTAGCGAACAAGCTCGTTTTCGGTTATTCATCATCGTTATATGAAACAGAGTTGTCAGGACGAAATAAACAACAACAAGTAGCTGATTTGGGTGAGGTCAGACACGTCATCGGCAGACACGGAAACAACGTTTTGATCCGATTACTTCACCATTATGACGTCACTAGAACCATGACGGTTTGATCGGTCGTGGCCATAACAATTTCAACGCTTGAACAGAGCGCTTCTGTGCGCACAAGGGTGGATTTTTTGGCTGAATTCCAATCGCTTCAGCTGTGGTTAAAATTCGGCATCTAACAGCTTTTGAGTGACTGCCATGATTGTACAACGGTTAAGCATTAGTATCAACCGCTGATGACAATGACGCTAAACTTGACTTGAGGAAAAATCGGGTTTGTTCAGGATGTACCGAGTTCAAGCCAAACAAAATACAAAATAGGTGAAAAGCTGTCTGAATGTGAATACGCATCGAAGGTAGACAGATATGTCATGCGGTTAGTGGGACAGATAAGCAGTTATAAAATTAGGCACGTAATCAAGCGCAATAATCGCAAATGTGACAGACATCGTTCATCGACTATATGAAGAGAATTTTAGTGGTCGTACATGAAACTTGGCTTGCATGAAAAGACGTTTGCGCGGACGGCGAACCACTCGTGATTTACCGTAATGACTCATTCATAAGACAGTTCAGTAGTAAGCGAGTACCAATGACAGCTATCCTGATTTCCACGAGAAACAGACTAAGACAGACGATTTCGCAAATAAAAATTAATGAACATATGTCTAGAACCGACACAAGGGCTAAATGGACAATCCCCAAGACAACCAGTCGTATAACTGAATATGTTTGCTTGCAACCACTTTCGAAATAATCCAAGTCGTGACAATACCAATTTTACTGGACAGAACACGGCAATCAGCTTAATCAGATTCGTGGTAAAAACGCTGTCCGAGAGGTCTGCAAACAATAAATACTACTCTTACTCGCTAGACGATTCAGCAAAAAGGCTTGTGACTATCACATCGTAATACTTGAAGTGTAAAATTAAGTATGGTCGTAGATCGAGAAATCCGTAACCCCAGTGCAAAGAAGTGAGCGACGTGTACGACCTCAACGAAGGAAATAAAGACTACATACTAATGGGTGAAGAAGCATGATAGCCGGTTATCGTGGTTTTTGTTGTGCGAGAGCAACTTACCATTTTCTGTACAGGCCACGGCTTGGTGATTGCTGAAATGTCACATGTGGTCATAAGCATACACCCAAGAAGAGACCGCTCGGTGACGTCACTAACCCATGGTTCCATTGTCACGGACGAAGAAGGAAACTCAGCAATGCGGTTAGCACGTTCCGTCAAAGTGTGTTGAAAAATAGGCAGTCGAGCAAAGTATCGTGACAAGTCTGTAGCCAGAATGTCCTCTCGAATGAGAGCAATCACATGATGATAGTCCGTGGACGTCAAACAAGAAAGAAAATCTGTGCCCTATGCGACAGACGGGATCAAAAGTATAGTAGACCATTGAACGCACGTGTACATTTTGATAAGAAATTAAACAAAACAACAGAAAGCAGTGAAGTAGGTTAAACTAAGAACTACCTGCCACCTCAAAATCAGAAACAGAGTCATGAGAGTCGAGCTACGTGACGCTGAGTTGCTTCACACAAAATCCCGTTGATCCATCTTGTAGAATACTTTAAAACTCCGTAAACCTAAACATTACGGGCATGAATTATCACCATTATTACCAATTGTCGTTTCTCGACGGAGGCGACTGGATGTCAGTTTTTATCGTGAAGGACATTAGAGTATTCAGAAGGGTGACTGAATAGTAAAGAGGGATGTTAACGGTGACTTCTAGGTTCAATCACTGACACTGCCGTTTTCTCAATTGAATAGGATAAGGGGGCGAAATAAGTGATCAAATTTTCTTATCATTAGGTCAAGATCAACCACAACTGCCATGTGAATGTCACTGTTCCAATTGATTCCGGGTGTGCTGCTAAGTCCACCAATCGTGTGGGACACAACAGTATATCACAACAAACTTCACACAGTTACTTCTCTAATGTTGTGGCAGCGAAGCATACTAATAACTTAATGCATCCTACGGATAAGTAATGTAACAGTGCGTGTGTATACACACAAAAAAATTGAAAAGGGCATACAGTTATGTTTCATTGAAGTACATGTTGTGCACGATACCATTCACCCGACCGAGGCATTCCTCGAGATCCGAGTATCAGGTAGTGTTTACCCTGGAAGTCCAGGAAACCATTCCGCTTTAGTGCTTCTGGTCAAAGTGCCCAACTGGACAGATCTACCGGCAGCTTCTACCGGACGATTAACATTTCAATACGAAAAATATTTTAAAACCACATCATCTGCATAGTCAAGCAGCCGATCGTATCAAACACGGTGGATCAAGTAAAGCAATATGGCTGCAAAAATGTCCGTTTCCATCAAGCATGCAGCTTTTCCATATGAATAAATGCAAGTTATTAAAGTCGCTCAACTGCGCGTTCTGTTAGGCACTAGGGATTTGGCTTTCCATACACAATCGATCAACAGATCACAGTGTCTCTCACGTAATATACCAGTGCAATTACAGTTACAATGAGGTCTACGTAGGCAGGACAGATTAGCGTTTGCATCAGCGTATGGCGGGAAACATACCTAAGGGATACCAACTGCAATCTGAAAAATAAAAACGACCTGCTAACTGTAACAAGCCTGTAGAACTCAGCTTCGTCGATCACCAAGCCAATCTTAGCAAACGGTCACACAGTTGACCTTGTCAAATCGTTCCGGATAAGGTTAGGCAATTGCAACCCGAAACCATCAGCGGTTAGTGAGGCAATGCTAATCAGACAACATCGGCCAGCTTTGTGTACACAGAAGAC
>LUCH01003661.1:55874-68557 GCA_013368495.1 Paragonimus heterotremus | reverse complement strand
GTACCGACGTGAGAGACGGCTTTTGGGCCGATGGATGGGTGTGGTTGCTTTGCTTGTTTGGGGCTGGGCGTCTCTTAGTCTTATGCTCGTCACGTGATGAGCCGCGTGAGAGGGCGAGACGACGGCTACACACGACAGAGAGCGTCTTGCATCCCCGGGCGTGACTCAAGTTGGTCTTCGTGTTGCTGAGACTCAATTGAGCCTTGTCTGCTCTGGGATTCGAGATGAACGGATCGTTGGAAGAGGAAGAGAGTTTGGCAGTGGCATATTTTCACCTATTCACCCAACCGCAAACAGCAGAAAGGACGATTAGGTTTACCTTGCAAGGGCGGCCGACGCAGTGTTATTTAGTTTATTTTGCGTAATTATGGTTTATACGTGTCTGGGATTCTGGCAGGATGCCCAAAACTAGACAGGAGTGCGAATAGGGCCCTCAACCAAAGTCATTGCCTCAAAATTCTATACGGCAAAGCAGCAGATAACACACACACACATGCAACATCAACCACCACCAAAAACCACATTGCAATAGCTACGCACAAGCATCAGAGACACACCCTACGAAGTCAACAAAACTATTGCAGACACAAACAAATCACACACAACCAGATGTTGAATTAAACATCAAGCGGAACCAAAGCAAAGCACACTGGCACCAGCCATAATGAGCGCAACTGCCTTTTATCTGGCTGCTTCCTTTTGGCTAATCTGACATCGTTAAGAATTTGCATGGACGGAAGTTCTAGTGAGCACAGCCCGCCGGGTAAAAACGGCATACAAGAATGACTACCATGCTAAAACAATAAATCCATACCCATGAGATTACCTATACAAATAAAACGAGATTTATTGACAATCCTCCGTTCGAAATACTTTATACTGAGAACACCAGATTGCTTCAGATCAGCTCTATTTCAAAACGACGACTAATCTGGGAGACTTTCTACCTACATGATGGAATCGGAGCCGACAGGTATTGAACTGATCATTAAGTGACCGCAAGCCACAGTATAATCCAACCTCGTCGAACAAAAGTAAGCTGGTGTCAGTGAAATAATTGCACCTCAGAAGAACCTATCAGACTGACTCTTCTGTCGAGCAAATCGTCAGACTGAGAAGAAAGACTCCAGATGAGGTCATTCATTTGCCTTACCTGCTTATCCGGTTGAATACTTGCCGTCTGGAACTCCGGTCATCGTGCTAATATCCGAAGAGGTCCCAGATGGAATCTGACTCAGATAACGTTCATTCAACAAAGTATCGCTGGGTAATGATTAGTCCAGTTGAGGAGCATTCTCTCCAAAGTACCTTGTATCATTAGTCAACACAGCATAAAATCACTCAACCCTTTGGCAATGGCTTGCATCTCCTTGTAGGACTGCAGTGTGAAGTCATGTAAAGAGGTCTTTCGTTCCTTGAAACAAGAGCTACTCAGGCACTGCTCTGCAACAGCAACTACGGAATGCGCAAAAAAAGAGGTCAATGCACTGGGCTATCTCGTCCGACTAATGCATAATAACAGCTGTTGGCGATCAGAGAGATGTCTTGTTGAATTGCGTCGACTGTGGAATTGTATTGCTCGGTGATGTGCGATGATCGCGAGCTTCAAGACACATAGGTACTTGTGTAATCATCAAACAGTTCAAAAAGCAACCAGCACTTCATCCTGCGCTTGTAAATACACTTCTTCTGTAACAATGAACAAAAAGTGATGTAGACAAACAAATACATCAAAACAGGCAGACTCTGGTAGAGGGGTAGGTGTGCGACAAAATTCGTGGTCAATGTGGTTCAGGTGCGAGTTGACCGGAATTGAACAACCAAGATGCACACCAGCAACGTCTCGATAACGTTTTTTTCCTGGTTAAATCCAGTCAACACAAATCGCTATTTATAAAATCCAAACCTAACAAAAGTTTTCAGTGTAGTAGTAAGTTTCACAAACTTATCTTGCTCTTAATAATCGTTAATGTGCGAACCTGTTCTGCTCGAAAAATTAAATTAACCGTTAGAAAGTTGGTTTTTGAGTACACTTATCTTGTTCCCACACAGCCCTGATTCCAAATTCAGAAACATATGTTGTCAAAGAGGTTCACGTGTATGGCAGGAATGGTGTTGACGTTAGATGTAGTTAAGAATTGCAGTAAGGTTAGGCATATCCTTACAATCCTCAGCGCACTTTTAAAAACAACAGGGTTGAATGAGAAGCAGTGGTTGGGCTATCATCACGAAGTTTGAGAAGAAACAGGAATGGTACTTGTGGCATTCGCGCCTGCCGTTGTCCACACGTCACCTGTCTACCAGTGCACGCGCGTGTCCCGCTCTCCCTCTTACTGTTGCCCCGAACGATCCAATCGTGTTACTCATACAATCGATTGGTTGACTGTTTGTCTTATCTATGCCTAATCGTTAATATGATTCATTCTCTTGTGTTCGATAAAGCTATGTGCTATTGTCGTCACGTGTTCTTATTCTACTCTGGGCTGACTACGTATCAGGTCGCAGTTTAACGTGTGTTCTAGATTGTAACAGTACTGTTGGGCCCTAAGTGATGTTACTTCCTTAGTGAAACCATGTCAGCTGCCTGGATCCTGTCGATGCCATTAGCATCCATTGTGAAACAGAGGAATACCAGTCATGTAATGTTAACCGGGCATTTCTGAGGTTAGATCTTTAATTTCTTTGCAACGAACCTCCTGAAAAGCTTCATGAGGTAATATTTCTGCTGCCACTCGTACGCATCGAAGATTGCCGCGGCGTCTCGACACGCGATCATCTTATCGGTCTCCGCCTGAAATATACCAGGAAACACGTACAGACTACACTACAAAGTTGTATGTGGATAGCATCCTGCGAGTGTTTCAGGTGGTTAGCGTTACTAACTCCGGGATCAGTCGATTATACAAGGACGCACCACAGATTAATATTTGGTAAAGATTTGCTGCCAAGAGTAGACTTAAGCAACCCTTCTGTCCGCAATGTGGCAGAAGGTTATTTTCTCGGTCGTCAAGACCTACCCAGTAATCACTGTAAATCCGCCATGTTCTCCAGTCACCTTTGACGATAGCCCAGACTGAATTTACCCAAGCGGACGAGGTCAGTCGACTGAAGAAACCAATCTGTTTCATTTCCTGTGGCGTTTTAAGCCTCTTATTCTGCCAAACGTAAGACAACACATCATTCCAGAAAGATCGAGTCGTCATTAAACTCATACTCCACAGGATAGATTTCTAACATATTGTTAATGGCGGAACGTTGTACAACAAATCATGGAGTTCAGTGTTATCATTTGCAGTATTCAGTAATATGGAGTAACCCAATGTCTGCATTGCTTTCATGTCGAGTAGAGTACTTCCCGAAGGGTTCATACAGTCACCTTTGCTGATCACCTGAAATGGGAATCTCTTAGACGATGTGATTGTGTCAGCGATCTGGGGACTAATCCTATGCGGGCAGGCAGCTCTGATGCTTACTGCACAGCCATTTGTTGTCATCTTCTATTAACTACCAGGAGAGACACAGTGTCACCAGAAAACCATCTTCCTGGAGTTCAGCGATCAGGCGGATGTCGGTGATCGTTAATTTGACCGAATGGACATGTTGCAACACTATATACAACGGTGGTCGACTTGGAATCTCAGCTCATCACTGGACGAAACATGAGATAGAGGCGACAATAAGTGGTAAGAAATATGCGCATCATTGCTCGTGAGTTTTACTTGCTGTTGTGTCTGAGAGAGAACACACTAGGTTGTGCGCCGACTACCTTTTGCCAAGCGAGTTGCCAACATTCTTAAGGCAACAGGATCACTTTCCAACTTTAGGATATTCACGGGCCGAAATTAGACCCACCGATTGTCGAAAGTGCTTTAACGGTTCCGCCATGCCCGAGGTTAAAAGACGTCTTTCTCGCTCGCCGACTCTCCTACCAAATTCCAAACGATACAAACGTTCCTTCACTCATACACCGTCCATTTAAATGATACAACCGCTCGGAATAAAGCGACCGCGAATTAACAACGGTCGCAGAGGGCGTCCTTTGACCTACCCGAAGCTAGAGTGATCGCTCGTGCACTTATCCTATATACTAAGGGCAAGATACATGATGACCCTGCCGTTACTACACGTAGCATCCGTACTAGCAAGGTTGTAACGATAGCATTTTTGTTGGAGAGTTCGGCGTAGACAGTTGCCCATCATGTTACTTCTAAACCAGTACGAAGTCCACCCAAAGGACATGGATATCATCCTGATCACAATTCGTTACTCTCCTGTTACAGTTTTTGCTAAACACCAATTGCTGAGATGCAAAGCGAACGTGCATTGCATCCATAAGCGTACCTCATACTAAAACCCATTTGTGAGGCTACATCAATGAAAACCCATTGAGAGGCGGTCAGGAGACAAATTTCCAAACGTGACATTTGGATAAATGTTACAAGTGTAAAACACGGAATAGAATCTGCCGGACTGAACAGCATCGACATTGCAAGTCAAAAGTTAGGAAACTGAAGAATCGCTCCTACTTCGATTACAGAATCACTGCAAAGGTTAAATCAAGTATTAACAAACAGAAAGGGTGTCCTTGATACGTCGGGATCTGTTTCCACAAAATGGTGGCAAGCAGCTTGAATTACGGTTTGTCGTTGACTGAACGCAATTAGATTAGATCACCCATACCAACTGGATTTTCCATTTTGACTTCAAACGAACAAACAGGAGCCTGATGAAACTATCCAGACCACGATTATCAAAGCAAAACATGGAATTTTGAATTGAACACTACCCACACTTGATCACAATCTTCATTCAGATAAGTCTTTCGGCTAGCCCATTTCGAAAAGAAGCTATAGATTCGATATTCGCTCTCTTCGAAGTGGGCCAACCGAAAAGCTTACATGAATGCGAAGGCCGCGACCAAGTGTCGGCGGTGTTCAATTCGGAATAATCTAAGCCCGAAAGTCCTATTAAAACAGAGGATAACGAGAAATTGAAACATTGTTGATTACCAAGGCAGCTTCAATGCGCACATCGTGAAATGATACAGCTGGGATCGAAAAACGACAAGGTGAAGGCGAAGGTGATGAAATAGTGGAGGAAGGGGAAAATATAAAATACAATTACAAACAAACGTAGACAAATGGGTTCAGCCACAAAGAAATAGAAAAGACAAATCACAGGGATATATGTAACGAGGAAATAAGGAGAGCATGAATGAGTACACACATATTTAAGAGAGATGATATCAGAGTGTATCAAAGATTGAAACCTTCTGCAGCTAGTTTTTCCCTGACGGAAGCAATCACTTCCCCAACAGGAAGGTCAGGATTTTTAAGCCGTAAATGTGGAGAAGCCCAGTCTAATTTCTCAAGCCAAGTGGAGCAGAATTCCTGTAGAACCTTTAGGTGATCAGCTACTACATCTGATGTGAGCGAAAGAAAAAACACGATAACCGTTAGTTGGTTGGGTTGTCAGAAGAGTTTATGGAACAGTGATATCAACCATGTATAGATTATTGAAAAAGAAATGAAACAAACAACACCCAATCTTTAGAGGATTGGTGAATGCTTCCACGTAACGCATGTATTACACAAGCTTGATTATCGTCAGGTCGTCTCGAACTAAAACTATGGGAAGAAACCTGATGACTAGTTGTAAAGCGGACTTACCACTTTAATAACTGATGGAGTCTAATAGAAGAGTCGAACTGCTCCTCATCAATGGCTCGTTGTTTTGAGTTACAAGTTACGACGCAAAAATTACGACCAAATATCACAGTAACAACAAAACACACACGAAATGCGGCAGCCCTGTGTTCGAAAACGAGCTGGACGATGTCAAATATACCGCGAATGCCAGTGGTACTACAGAACCGATTGTCAAGTAAAACCGGGCGCATGTGATCCAGATATTTGGTCTGATTAACAGTCAAACCAACTAATAATGGAGAACTCTGGACATATCGACTATACCCTAGTTGTAAACGATGCTGAAAGTACTCCAGTTAACGAGATCGGACCAGGTGAAACAAAAGACAATGTGCGTATGCACAAAAACCACATCGCTTACAACGAATTTGCATATCGTTTCCTGTCACATTCATTAGCCAAAACTGTAAGTCATTTATATATTATTGCAAAGATACTTCGCATCATCAGTTTCTTAACTGGGTTATAATGTTCTAAATGTATGTCGAGCATGAACCTGTGCTGATGTTGAAAACTACCATAGGGGTTAGTAGAGACCAAATCGAAATAACTAGGATGAAATTCAACGGTTCAACTGATGCAGGTTCAACGGTGAAGAAAACAGTAGTCGAACGTCGGAAGGAACATAAATGCTCTTTTAATTTTGATTGTGGTGAACTTCAAACCAATTCAGGAACTTGTGACAAACACCGTTGTATGGGAGCGCAGGATCCTGAGAATGAAATTTGAAAATGTGCACACAGCAATTCTAGAGTTAACATCGGTTACAACAAACTGGGTTTATATGTAATAGATGCTGCCTCGAATGGATAATAATATCTAATGCTTCTCATTCCGATATTAACTTTTCAGGTGATACTGCCACCGAGCATCAGTCTTTTGCTTCAACTATTCAGTAGGTGCAAACGAAAAACTGTGATAATAAGCTCATAAGACAAAGCAATCATACTGTAAACTGGAAACGAATTGATAGTGCAGCTATTAGAAAGCATTTTGTGTTAGTTGGGTCACATATACCTCGCAGGCCAATACGGAACATGCTGTATCGTAAGCTGTTGGAGTGTACTCCGAGGTGATTTGGCATTGAGGTGATCTAGCAACCATGGGAACTGACGATGCCACAAAAGGAAGACTTGGAAATACAATATATAAAAATCCTAACTAGATAATCTGTTAGCAAAAAACGCTATCAGATATAGTAACATATAACCTCTTGTAGTAATCTAGGGATAACCTCGGTCTGCCTGTTGAACGATATATAAAGTAGTTCTTAAAATACTGGTACGCATTACACATAATGTCATAAGGACGTTTGCTTGCAGTCTACTTGGTTTGTGATCATGTTGTCGTGTTTGTTGGCTTATGTTCGCCAATAACGCCATACATACTTCACAACTGCTCGAGCGCTCAACGGCTGGATCTTCAACCTTCTTAGCTACTGTTGCATATTGGTGTCGTATAGCAATTCACAAGACATGTATAATATGTGTCGGGTCTCCGATTTATTCAGATTTTTATTTCGCGCCCGGTTCATACGATATGCCCCAGGGAATGGTTCATTTAGTGAATGTACGCACTGAAATATAATGATTAACGGTATATCCACACCCGTAAAATAAGTGATGTTTCCTTACAACCTTTGTTTGTTCATTGAGCATCTGGTACATAACAGTCATGTAAACCCATCAGGAAATGTACGTACGTATGAGCAATTCGAACTGAACAAACATATTTTATAGAACATGAACACGAATACCCAGAGTAAACATATGGGGTCGTAGATCCCACCAATCTGTAAATTTAAGCAGGAAGACATTAATTCATTGATATTAGGAAAAACTGATTTCATCGTTAGAGCACAGGATGAAGCAAGCCAGTCGTTGTGTTTTCAAAAAGAAGTGACAAAACAGAGTGATTAGTTTCGGGACAATAGCCAACCGATACAAGTGTGCGAATTCCGTTGAGTTCATATGACTACGGTTTGATAGAGACAGCAACACACCAACTGAAGATAATTTCAAGCAAATCTGCAGAAAAACCAGAAATCTTTTGGCCACCGATGAAACTATTACGACAAGCATTATAGCATATTTTAAGATGATAACTTGAGACATCAATCCCGCCGTTGTTTGTAATTGTCTCATTTCGTCGTTTGTCCAGAGTTTTCGCAAGCAAACGAAAATAATGTGCTGAGGAATGAGTGATGATACAACGTGAAGTACAATAATTCTGAAGTCCAACAAACCAAGAAAGCTTCACGAAGAAAAGGCAGAGATTTCATCAACACACAAACTGCTGTAGCAGGGTAAACCGTTGCGGGGAGCGGGTTAAGCCCGTTAAGTGGGCCCCTTTAACAAGAAAGGTCTGCCGATTTCTTAAACACCGAATAAAATTATAAGTTTTATAAAGGCGGAGAAAATTTGGTAGAACAGAATTAAATATGTTGGAAGTAGAAGTAGTAGAGGTTTACCTTGATCTGACTGAGCAGTTGGCTAACGACTCGGCTGGTTGTGATCATTATAAAAACTGAAGGACGATGTGATTAGTGCAAACCATAAAGATAACTTCGTGGCAAAAGCTGGTTAGTTGATAGCCAATAAAATCCAAAATGGCTTCCGAGTGGACTAACTTAATCGAAACGTCAGAGGAACAGTCGCATTGTGAACAGAACAAACAGTCGGCTGATCAAGAGATAAACTGAGCGGAAGAGCAGAATGTCAAATCCAAGCAGTAATGATGTACATGAGAAGCAACGGGAAACATACAAGACGAAAATAATATGAGGTTGGCGACTATGGAAACAGACAAATGGCCAAGATCCCGGTATGAACGATGTGAAAAAAATGACCGGTCCGTCTGAGACAAAACAAAATGACTTTACCACTGAAAGCATAAGACGCTAGAATGTACATCGATGTGGTGGCAACAAACAAAACGGTAACGATGAATGGGTTGAATGAACAATCGAATAAAGTCAAATAATGGTGCCGTCTGACGAGAACTGAATTGTCTGAGTACCGTTCGAAATTTGCACATGGTAAGCACACACAAAACAGTCGGATAGGCTCAGTGAGCTAAAAGATGGCGGCGAACGACAACAGCTATCATGTAAAATCGTCAGGTACGCTGGTATTCGCTGCTGACTTGAATAGTCACGTCAATCATCTGGAGTAGAAAAAAGTTGGTTAGCTGGACGCTGATCTTAATAGTCACTCATGTGAAGGTAACCATCTGGTGTAGCTGTGCACACAAACAACCATCACAATAGAATGCGTCGTTATCCCCAGCTGAACAAACCCTGGACTCGAGTGCATCCTACTGAAATAGGTTGATGTTAAGGAACTAACATTACGGAATGCCGGCCAAACTAGAGTGCCTGCTTCAATTCTGATCATGCCCCAACTGGTCTCAGTTTTGCTTAACAGTGTAGCCGACGCTCATGTCCCGTTTATAAACATGCCAACAAGGCCAAAACTGTGCAGCTGTCGCTGCTGAATAGTATAAGAATGTCGTGAAAGACCAATTGTGGTAGATTATAAAACCGGAGATGTGAGTATTCTAACACTCGGCGGAAGACCTCAACGTTGGAGGGAGGTACGTCCAAAAACCCGCAGCGAGCGGATCGCGGACAACACGGGCGACCGGATGAGTCACCGCTCAACTCGATCGGACCAATGGGCGAGACATGGCAGGCAAAATGGGATGGACGATCAGACTGAGGACGCGATTATTCCAACACTCGCAGGAATATCTCGACACGGTCGTAGAATACGGTCAACGCCCAAAGTGGATAGATTACGGATGACACGAGCGACCGGAAGAGCAATCGCTCAACAAAATCGGACCAACGGACGAGAAATGACAGGCTGGAAACCCCCCGACAGATGGAGTCGGTCACACACACATACACAAACTGGATAGAAGTGCGAGGAAACCGGGGGTGTTGCGGACCGGAATTCTGATTCATAAACTCAAGCGCGCTTGTAGCATGGCAATCAGCGAGTTGGACAATAAAGAACGTGCTTTATTGGACGCCTTTTCGTTACATAATGACCACCAATTCATCTTGCCTTGCCTACGGTCAGCAACAATGTTTGCGAGGTGTCTTACACAACAGCTACCTCCACCCACACTTCCGGGACCACATTAAACAATCCTGAGGCTCACCAACAAATCCTCTGCTGACATTGATAACAGCATTTCCAAATAATGATTAGAGACAGAAGTTCCGAAAGTCTACGAATAAACCGACAACGCCTAGTAGACTCAGTGCACTGCAGAGGTGAAACAATCGTTTCTTCCGGTGGCTACCAGAAATTCTCTAAGTACACCTGAGCCATAGGTAATAAAAACCTCAGCCAGTCAATCTACGAGAGAAGTGCTGATCGAACAAACAGCTGACTGTGAAGCATCGAGGTGTACGCGAAACACAATCTTACTGCAATTTAGAAAGAAACCGGCGACTCCATTTATTTCTGAGTAGCTCATCAGTGGAATCAAAACAAAAAAGAAATGCTGACTAAAACCTATCGTAGTCAGAGTAAAGAGTGAACTTGTAAACACTTAAACCTAATAACTACCCGATACATTCACTTTCGTTGGTTAATCGTCCGTTCTCATTGGATGATGTGACATTTGTCCACGAGAATCAAATGAGTCTTTATCACTATTCGCCCATAGCATGTAAAATGAGTGTTGAATACGGAAAAGTAATGTCACTGTGCAAATCACCTTATGTATTACTGTTGACCGTTTCTATAATACTAGCTAAAGCAACATAACAAACTGCACAATATTTGTTCATCCGACAGTAAATAGTGATCCATCCTCCGAGACAAAAACCTCAAATGTACTTCAACTCTTTAAGCATCACAAAACCTTTGACTTTATCTCATTCTAGCTATTTTTCAGGATGACAATATTAAATTCACGCAGCAACTCACTTGACTAGATAGCAAAAGATGAAATCGTGAACATGTACTGCAGGCCTGTGACGTAACTGCTGAAATTCAAACATTTAAAGGGGGCACACGAAATGCACGAGAATAAGTGAAATTTGAATCACATCAGCTGCCTTGATCCGTCATGCAATTTCTTTTATTCAACAATTTTAATAAGCAGAAGAACGGATCAGGTTTTGGCCCAGCCGTGACCGCATTGCTTACCAGTTCATGATATAAAACCTTTGAGCCTCGACGTTGTTACCGAAGACAAGTGATGGTTCCTACAGTAGGCGGTTCCCGAGTAAGTGGATAGAAATTATTCTAAATCCGTGTACCAGAGCACGTCGTTCTTCATAATTCCAAGAACAGTGTTCAAAATGAAAACCGAACAGACTATGGTCTGCTGGATATTCGACGTTTCGGTTATCCAAGGCAGATTCGTAAATAGTCTGTTCGCATACTACACTTTGTAGACGACAATATGCAATTTGCTTAGTGCACGACTACAATCAGTGGCTACGGCAATTAAGTTCAGGTTGGATAACTACAAAATTTGGCATTTCATTTCTTTTAGCCTACTTCGAACAAAGGTGTCATACCTACACATGGTAACCGTATCAAGGGAGATAGCATATGGCTACACCGGTTTCTGCAATCTGTACAACAATCTACCAATGGAACTGTCCTTCGACTGCGGGTAGCCAGCTCGCATGGCCAAAGCTAGAGCTGCTTTCAGACGTTGCGAAAATGGCACATGGAAGAACAGCAACCAAAATGAAGACGGAAACGAAGCTATCAATCCAATTTGCAATGATTTGATGTATTCTGTTGTACAACAGCGTGATGTGGACGCTATGTCAACGAAATGAGTGGTATCTAGGCCGCTTTCATTTGCAATATCTACGGTGCATCATGAGCAATAGATGAGCAGACAGGATCCGGATCACCGAGGTACTTTCCTAGGCAGACATAAACTGGAATTAACCGACAATGATGCTTAACATGCTCCACAGGCAAGGATACATCCGTCAGAGGACCGAAAAACGGCTTCCGAAGCAGTTGTTATACGGGCAGCCAGAAGCAGGGGGGGAATTTTGGTCGTCGCAATGTTGTACAAGTGAATCGTTCTAGTTGTAATATAGATCATAAATCATGGGGAGACGCGACCTTGAATCTGACCGCATATACGTGTACCAATCGTATCAACTAGGAACCCTACTGTCTGGTAAACAAATAAATGTTCCTTTCGGAAATTTGCATCAAGATGGTTTGCTACCTCCTCCTTTCTTCATCTTAGTTGCATTAAATTCTGAACGTCTGGTTTGGTTTCTCATTCCAAAATAAATTCGTTTATTTTCTCAAGCGCACACCAAATGTGTTAATGTGTCCCATACCGAAATTTGGTCGTTTACATCTTCAGTATCTTTCCTCGCAGTTTAGAACTGAATTTTGCAGTCGCTTGTTCGGGTAATAGGTAATAAGCTTACCACCTGGCTGACCAACACTGATCGGTTGGACTACAACGGCCTTCATTCACGCTTCACGGTGTCATTTTTGGATATGAAGTGAGTAGTTGACCAATTGGTCCCACATCTCAAGCGTTTCAGAATACGCACCGGCGAACAGCCGAATTGCTAACGCAACCACTCCATTAGATGTGGGCTAACTGGCGGAAATCACGGTAGTCAAATACAACATATTTGTTGAGAGCTTCGTCGCGAACAGGCTAGAATGAACAAGAATGAGTTACTAAACACCTTTCGTTCTAACAGCAACCGGACATAATTTCGATGCCACAGATGATGCAGAGTGATAAAGGCTGCACGTATCTTTGTTATCCTCGCTGATCTCATCAGCAATAGTACAAGCTGACGAGATAGTGTTACCCAAGTCAGTGATTGTCCACAGTGGCAAGTGGATTGTCTGCAATAAAGACGGTAGGAGTGGGAATGCCTCAGTCATGAGGTAGCATTTTGCACTTTGAAGGTGCGAAGCGCAGTCCATCCAGGCTAGCCCGGTCATTCACCTTGTT
>LUCH01003661.1:17917-54647 GCA_013368495.1 Paragonimus heterotremus | reverse complement strand
GTTTATCCACGTGACAGCAACCAAGTTGTGTCGCAGCTGAACATCCCCTTCGAAACACACCTCTTCAAAACGAATTTTCGTAGCTGCTATCACTTATTCCCAGTGTTCGTTAGGTTTTCTCAATTGACTAGAACTGGGCAATTTGTTAACCAATGCATCCTGGTAAGCATTCTTCAAACTCTCCCCAATCGAATACCAGTTAGTTTTGCATTTATAAGTGACCTCTGGGCAAGTGACAAGACAAAACAAGCACGCACAACAGCATGATTCGAGCGCAGGTGATTGTTCTACTCAAAATATGGAGACCGTGGGGGCGCACCGTTGCATCAGTGTTCCGTTGTAATCAGTGTGTTGTGCCCGGACATCAAACATATCTATCAATCGCTTCTCCTCTACAGAAAGACGACCAAGTAGAGCATAAAAATCGCCTGCTAGTCTGATGAAGTTAGAGGGGTCGACGAGGGTGTCGGAGTACGCATATTTGACAGAATCCAAACGGCTATCCGTTGGAGTGTATGCCGATACAATGGGTAAACAACGCCTCATTGATTTGGGTTGATGGACTTCCACCGACGTACCAAGTCTGACGGCGCACAGGTAACTGTGCAGTGGGATCCAATCGACCAAACATTGCGTTGCTTTACAACTCAGATCACTGTAACCATTGAACATCGCCAAACAAGCCCGATAAGCCGGTTGTGCTTATTCAGGCATTACACGCAAAGATGTTGGAACGAGTGAGCGTCCAGGAAACGTTATCAAACCTACTGTTTATCTGCGGTGGTGTTCCACAAAGTCTCCGCTGTCATCTTTTCTTCAGTTGTGCCATGGGTGACATCATAGAGACAGCACCAACAGAGGAATAGTCCGATGTTACCTAATCTTCCCGATAACGAACTTTGTGACTTGGATTAGGCTGAGGATACCGCACTGATACGCAACAATTCACAGACAGTTCAACGTGTTTTAAACTGGCCGGCAACATCAATTCGTCTACATGGAATGTGTTTCACTCTTAAAAGTGCAAGTGCAGGTTCATGATTGACAGAGGTTTGTGCCTGTGTTCAGTTTGGAGTCGATGAGCACTAGTATCCAATCAGATTTCATAATGACTTCAGGGTTGTGTGGCAGTTAAACATGGATTCGAACAATGACGTACAGCTGTCTATAAGGGTGATGAATATAATGAGCGTCTACTGCGGTAGTTGCAAAAAGATTTCAAAAAGTATGAGCGAAGAAGTCACCGATCGCAATACAAAACCTAGGATAGTGTTTACCAATCTGTGTCACTCATAGTGACGAAAATAAGGAAGGAACAATCTGCATCCATGCGTTCCAGTCCGCTGTGATTGAAAAATTTTGCCTATGTGAAAGGAATATGCTTGTCGAATACCTTTGACAGCTGTTGTTAGCGCGTGTTTGCTTGTGTACGATGAAATCACCAGGCCAGTAACGAAATTGTCAGGTAACGTATCTTCAAGGGTAGCAGTCAGAAAACCTCCTTACATATTGTGCCATCCATAAGTGGACTTCTTCGTCGTAAGTGTGCTTCGTGTACCACCTCACCACTTGATTCTTACAGCTTTAACTGCAGAATCTGGAAGTCGATGGAAGAATGACATGGTGGCTAAACAACTGTTTAGCATCGGAACATGGAAGAGACCAGAATGGTACGTCATGTTTTTATGCCAGGCCAAATATTAAATCACGTGCTACATCAAGAGAGTAACACTCATGGCGGTGCATGAGAATGGTATGTTTATCTGGTAACACTGGGGTCAGCGAATAAATTACAGTCCAGAAAACAATGAAGGGTAGTATTGGCACAGACACGTACGATAATGAACAACGGCGATGCATCGCAAAAGTTCACACGCATGCATTCAGAGCTAAAGCGAACAACTCACCCGCTGATAAACCACTGTGATGCGCGTCCGCAACACGAGAAGCGACCGTTGCCATGGGGATGGGACGACCATTTGCGGCCCGCATTACAGTCCACACCTGGGTTATCATGCTTGGCAGACGTGAATAGATCGCTCTACGCGATTCGGGAATAGCATTCTGAGTAAGTTGAGTCAGTAAACGTCGTTCGTTTTCCCGAGCGCGTACCTGAAGAGAGTACAAGATGACAACTTCGGGAGTCCAGATAAAATGAACTTGGTGTGAAGTAATCAGATACTGTTTCGGATCAACCAGTCTAGAGGCTAAATAAATTAACACGGACCAAAGACCAGGGATGATAAATGAATGGCGACGTCTGCTTACCATCACCAACATTATAGTGTTAACCAAGCACGAAGCGTGAAAAAGAACAAACAAGGCATCTACTCAACCCGAACGCAATAGGTGTAATATTGTAGTCGCTTGTAGAAGTAATAGCACTTACGATAATGCATCCCTCAGTGAATTTGAATAAACCTATATATGTGTCATTTGTTTGCATACTGGTAAAGTTCATTATCACCGATCAATCCAGAATAGAGAGTAAAGCGTTCAAAGAGTTAAAAGTACGCATTACTTTGCAAGTTAAAATATACGTCATAAACTTGAAGTGGACATTAACATAACGAGCAAGTTGTCTGAATGCAGATTTGAGACAACCGCAGTCAGCATCAATCAACCGGGAGAGAACATCAATAATTTTGGACGAAAAACAGTGAAACCTATCACAAAAGTGGAACGTCGCAAAATACATCAAATGTATAGTGACCACATTAGCGTATATTTCCAAAATAATATGAAAACGGGTTAAATTAACAGTGACGATGCAGTCTCAAGAATTCACGAACCTCGGTAAACCAAAAACACACCACAGCCAATGATTATATCAGCAGCAGGATGAAACTTCAGACGGTAATTACAGAATTACACCTAGCATAAGGAAAACAAATTAAGAAAAATATGGAGGCTCGCAGATGGTCTCTTAGGGGGTAGCTTAAAATATAGGGTTCTTGTACACTAAGCGAATCATTTGCGGACAGTCTAAATAAGACGTTCTGGAAAACGAATCAAACGAACAATACCTTCGTAATTAGAAGTGTTTACAAGTGAAGCTCAGAACGAAACGGAGCATGATGAGCATTGTTACGAAATCCCAACCTTCCGCCCACAACCGCCACGTTCCTCGAGAAAACGACTTTATCCCATCAGAATAAACAGAAATGTCCGAAACAGTCGAGAGGTAACCTTCGCTATTTAGTTTACCCGTTCGACCTTTATTCCGCTATGTTTACTGATGGTTCAGTGATCTTAACTACTATTTTTGGCAACTGCCATTCGATCTTCTGAGTCGAGAATGTTTGCAGATCGTTACGCACCATAAAAAATACTCTGTAATTTCCTGCTTGTGGCACACGTTTTGCAAGCGGAACAAAGTGGCTTTTTGCATCCGTCTTTTGATTTCACCTGGGGGCAATTAACACGGACAGTCGTGTTATTCTCAAGACCTTATAACGGGGGGAAGAATTCTATGTCTATCAAGCGCAGTACTATTACGTGGACGAAGAGGCGTATTTCCTCGAGCGTTTACAACATACAGCGAATCCCAGTCCCGTAATGCGAATCTAGAACTGTTATAAGCGCGAACTGATACTCAAAAATTCGCCTATCAACCATAAGTCATTTGCAACCTGTAAATGCAAAGCTTTTGCATGATGAATCTGCTGTAAAATGACAGATTTGTTTCCGGCTTATAGATCTTTGTGCGGTCGGTTGACACTTTTAAGAATTCGGGACTTGAACACTGAGACCTTGATAAAATGTGCATTGTTGTTGCAGATTTATCGATAGAACAGAAGAAGCCTTCCTTACGTATTCACTGACGAAGTATCCAACCAATCTACCTCTGCCCATAAAATTGGCGAATGAACCATCATTTTATAAAAAAAAATGGAAATCGTTTCATCGGTCTGATTGGATGACTAGTCTAAAATGGCGCGAAGGGAACCGTTACGTCGTTATAATGCTTAGCTGTAAATAGAGATTGTAGTGAATGAATAAGGCACTTAACAGAAACCTGATTGATGCGAATTTCTGTGTACAGAAATGTGGAATCAGAAACGTCGGGCGTTGCAATCAAGCCACGAGTCAAACTGCATTACATCAACCAGAAAAAAAAGCAACATGGCAATTGGACGTTCTAGTTATCCACCTTACCGTGTCAGCAAGTTACTGAATTAAACATCCCAGCCGCGGCAAACTGAAAGTGACCGCAACGTTCACACATTTTGCGGTGATTATTAAACCCAATATAATCTCTCATTTTCATTTTAACCAATCAGGGATGCAACAAGATAAAACACTTTTTCATTGGAAGATCGTTCAGGCAGACTACAGATTTAACAATGCCAGAAACAATTCATTGGCGTGTTCAATGGCTAAACGTTCTGTAGACGACAATACATGCTCTATACTTTTACCATTGTTTCACGTAAGGACCAACCCGAAACACCCAAATTGCAATCCCCGGCAATATACAATCTTTCTCGATGTATCCAAGGTAATGGTAACCCAGCTGTTACAGAAAATAAAGTAATTTGATGATAAACATGACTATGCACTGAGAAGATAGCGAAAGTCGAAGGATATTGATATGCAATGGGGTCCAGCGCAACGGTTCCTCCATGTTTGCCCATTCTGTGAAAACGACGGCTGAAAGCGAACTGCGATCTAGGGTGTCTTTAGAGTAAAATGAAAGATGGTTCTGGTGGCGGAGGAAATACCGTGAAAACATCCACCAGCTAAATGAATACCATATTTGACATTTTCGACCAAGGGCCCTATGGATATCATGTCTCAGGCTGTCACTGGTTCTGACAGTAGTCCACGAAGTAAAAGATTGAAAAAGCGGCGCAAATGTATGGAGAACTGGAAAAAAACCAAAGGCGATTCATACGAGAACAACCTTACCATTGCATACAAGTTGTTGACTGTGACATGTTGTCTTGTTCGCGGACGTTTCCAACCAGTGAAGCGATCAGTCTGGAACTCTCCAACCAGGCAAACTACACCTACCAAAACACCATGTGATAACCACAGAGGTACTATCTTCATCTCTCTCCCGTCTGAGATGCTCAGGAGCCTCATTATGTGAGAGCTTCTGAAAGAGAGTGAACCAAATATGAAAATAACAGACAAGTTTCCGGCCTGGTTCAGGATACATACCTTCACTTTGATATAGATGCTGGGGCGGCGTTATTCCTTTTCTTACGTGGATGACTTGACAGCCGCCTTCGACTTACTTCGCCGACCAACTATCCGACGCTGTCTTCACTTTAGGGGAGTCCCAGTGAATCACGTCGGCTCATTTAAATCGTTGTATACTCACTCTGAACGCAGGTTTTGCGTTTGTGGGAGGCTGTCTCGAACGGTTTCTACTTCCAGAGGTGTCTCATCTTCCTTTTCTTTCTTGACATCGTTTTCTGCTATTCTAGAAGGAGCGCTAAATGTTCTGAGAGTTTTGGAATGAAACCCCTGAATGTACGGACGATATTGCTTCGTTCAGTTTTTCTACGGAGAACATGTCAAGCCGATTAGGCGACACGGTTGACCTACGTGCTGTGCACCTTGCGCTTTCAACCTGTAAAGTGTTATTGCAACTTTATTGTTGTGTCGCGTCTATTTAAGATCCCCTCCTCCAAAGACAACAAATGGACAGTATGTGGTGATGCGTTTTTCAACGAGCCAACTCTGCACTAAAGCAGTACAAAATCGGTTACAACCACCACTTGTTTTATGGATCAGTGAACACAAAAATATGGATGCCATTTCAAATGAGTCCGAGTGATGGCAGCGAAAACTTCGTTTGAGGTGCTAAACAGAAGGGCTCCAGTACGATGGCATTACGTGTGAAAGCGCCCATTAAAATTCACGTAAGTGGATTTATTAAGCCGACTGACCGTTGAAAAAGATGAGCAGTTAACAAAGTGTGAAGAAAGGGTGTCACATGAGAAAAAGATTACACACCAGATGACTGGTATCCTTAACAAGTGGGTTCGTCCTGACTTGGTCTTTGTTGTTGCAGGCTGGCCGCTCTATATCGTCTACCGTCCATTCACCTAGATGGTTATCTCGCCAGCCCGTAAAAGCACTGGCAAGATGTCCACGATGATAGCGAAAACAAGCAATGAGTTTGCTAATAATCGTCATGTGTTGTCACATGCTAGTTACAGAAAACAAGCTGTATATCAAGTTTGGCTGAAACAAATAAAACCATACAGAACAATGAATAAGGAACACTGATTTATGTAAGCGCGCAGAGTGGTATGACAACAATAAAAAATCGGACAAAGAAAGCTGTTTTGCAGTGACAAGTATGATTTAACTACAGCACACGGTAAGCTTGTATATCACAAGGCGCTGGCTGCCACACGGTATGAATTACTATAAGATGAGGAACAGCGTTGGACCTGGAACGATAGAATATACATAATGTATCGATGCTATTTGGCTGAAAGTCTCAGGGAATGGACTGGCATTGAAATGGATTATATACGATCACTCCCATAATTAACATTCTGGTTCATTGAGCCTCAGAAAGTTATGGTACCGGCGTCGTTGTAAGAAATCCGCATTAAATTTGGTACGAATGAAGTCAAACAGTTTGGGCGTCGTGTTGAGCAAGTTAAGGATGAATTAATTTGGGATAACACAACGTCGCGAGCAAGTTGTAATACTCAACGTTTCAACCACCTCAAGTGGTCTTCCTCAAGAGTGTTGTAATCGAAATCACACTAACATTTCGATTACAACATTCCAGAGGAAGGTCGTCCGAGGTGGTTGGAACGTAGAGTATTACAACTCACTCGCAATGTTATGTTATTCGCAATCAATTTACCAATGGCGTCGAATATTATTTATACTGTTCCGGGTTCCATTCACAGACACCTTGATTGCTTTTGTCCAAGTTTAGGCAGCGTGAAGTGCGTGAAAGACCCCTGGCAGTAGATACCACGTAGACTAACAGCTATAGATTGTGTCCAGGTTCAAAAACCGAAATGTTTCGAAGTCAACACAACCAACAAACCCAGTTTTCGTTTTCTAACTGTTTTGCTCAAACCCAATATCATCACTAGTATTTCGAGTGTTCCACACAGACGATAGTAATGTTACAGAGGGACTGGCAATGATAAAGTGGCAGTCACGCTGTCTGTTCAATACAAAGTTCCGCTTTGTTGCTCGTGCATGAGATAGCCATAAAACCATCCGTATCGCTATACCCAATGCACAAATCAGAACTTGCTAATGACAGACAGCACCAGCACGTCTGGGGGTCACAAGCGGTAATTTGATTAGTCCAATGCTGAACAAACAACTTAACTAATGAAACTATTCGTTCAATTTTAATGTATCTTGAACTGACACCAGATAAGTCTGTATTGGATCGTCGTCTTGGTTACGCGCTCAATCGCTTGACTCAAAAACGAGGAAGAGAGGAGACGCGGCAACACAATTTATTGGAGGAGCTAGTCAACATTAGGCTACAGAGGCTCTAGATTTATAGGACGAAATGATTACCATCCATGGTAGTGACATACAGAGCAAATCAAATGGAACGGTCATTTATGGCAGCCAGGGCGTCAGAGCAAATCACGTTACAGGGGACATCAGAAGTCAACGCGAGGAAATACACAGCCCAGATGGCTCACAGGCGTTCGACTGCGCAGCTGCAATCTGATTGGCTGAGTGGAACCATACCACCACCGATGACCACACCATCCAAACCGGGCCGACCGATCAATATGGCGTGATGCGTCCTGGCTGTTTCGTTAGGAGATGCGTCTTCTAACAGTCGGCTGTTATAATACTTTTTTATATGGTGGTCTGGATAGCTGATAAACCGAATAGGTATTCACTACAGAAATCCCAACTAAGCATAATGTAAGCACACTTTAACACACAAAAACTGACTAGTGATAACGGCGAGGGGTTGAAAAAAGCTCCAAGCTTCCAGGAAGCTTCCGATGACCAAGCTATCAACGAGCGTTCGATCGGTGTCCCAAATGTGTGCATCAAATCTGCGCATGAGGCAATCGACTAAGGACGGTGTCACGAAAGGTTCAAGTCCTGCCTGTAAGTCGAGCAGTTCCGTTGGCCTTGCAGCTTTAATGAGCTATTCCTGAGATGATGATTTGTGTTAAGCACAAGCACACTTCGAGGTGGGTGGTGTTTATGACGGATCACGCACGCAAGGATTAGGTCGGCTCTGACATGTCGATGAAACGTAAAATCAATCCAGCTGCCGCAATTTGTTCAGGCAAGATAACGAACCGGATGTTCTGATCTGTTTGCTGTCCTATGTTGAACCCATCCAAGTAGATGGATGGTTCTCAACAGGTGAACGCGACAAGTCTGAGTGAATAAGCCAGGAAATGGCACATCAGTGAAATGAACAAAATGGAATAGCCTTCTAAGGTAAAACTTTCAGAACATTCAAACAAACCACCCAAGTAAAAAGATCAGCTTCCAGGAATATTGAAGCACAGCTCACAGAAGGTTTGCTATCATTTGGGACGATTATTTCGGGGTTCAATTCATTTGTAGTAGTTGCCAGCATGTTGTTTTCAAGTGTACAAGTGGCGAGGGTAAAATAACTTACATTTAGATGAATTAAACGGAAGCCCATTCACAACAGCCAAGACTTATGATAAGCCGAAACCACTTTGTAGCTTCCTGTCCCCCATCGGACTTTCTACTATGCGTCAAATTTCTTTAATATCACGCCATGGGCTACAGCGTATCGTTTTTTTACAGACCCATTCAGGGAGTGTAGACAATGTGCGATGTGTTGTGTCAAGACATGCATAAGATGTGCCCAAGCCACTTTAACCAATGAGATAAAGCTACTTCGCACAAAATCAAGCTGTCTGTTCTCAGTATACGTCGTTGTAATTCATCAAAACCCGCATGGTATTGTCATCACATACTAGCGATGTTTCGAAGGCAACGATACTCAAAAACAGATGGTGCACAACTGACGACGCTCGGCGGCCACATTCAACCGCCGTACACTAGTATCAGGTGCGCAGCTGTATTGTATACTTAGTCTTTTAAACAGTAACAGAAATCAAGCGAGCGCCGAAGGTGCCTCAGCTTAGCAAATAAAAACCTGACTTTAACCATACGCAGAAAGATCTCTTCCCTAGCAAAACCGCAGACCGTGATACAGCTTTTGACAAACTTTTGATTAAACTTAGGCTGTTGTCACCCGAATTGAGGGCAAGTACAGACTTCTACCAGTCTTCAAAAAGGACCTTACACTCAAAAGGCGAGAAATATGCATTACGCCGTGACACTACAGACATCACGTGATATACTGTATGTTGGGCTGCCTGTACATCATCACTAAGCAAGGCGACGTCATCCGCATGGTCTAAGGCTTGGACTCGGTTTACAGGAGGGAATTCCAATTCACTACTGAGGAGAACATTTAAAGCGAACAACTCACGATAATAAACGCATTTTCGCTACGTGACACGAGGGAGCGCGTTCTTGTCGGTAGACGTGGAAAACAACACGGAAACGATGGGAGACAGATCAAGGAAGTCCACATCTCAAGTAGTGACAAAAACGACAAAATTGACAAACGCGAACGGCAATGGAAGGGCAACTGCAAAAAAGCGACCTAACTAAATAAACGCCTTCCGAAAACTCCAAAATTCAAGATATGAACAGCATGAGGGTTAACAGAAGGGTTTTTCTTGCATAAAAGCATGAACCGTATGTGATGACAGTACTGAGGAGAGCTAAACTCTTGTAATGAGAAAGGTGGGTGGTATCCGAAACCAACTTACAACGGATGGTAACCCACTCCTACCATGCTTTCTAAAATCACGCAGGTCTACACAACGGCTTGGAATGCTGACGAACTGTTCAATTACCAAGAAAAAGATGGTACTCTAGTAGAAGGTGTGACCTATTTTTACACCGCAGAACCAACATTGACCGTAGAGATCTTTTACATTAATCATGGATTATTTACTGCGAACCCATATCCGAAAACATCTCAGTGGACCAATCAAGTTTCCGCTGGCCTTTGCTCATGAGTCCATTACGTGAACTTTAAGTGAAACTCGAAAAAGAGCTTTGGGAACAAAGAAGCAGAAGAGATTGGACGGTACAAGACTTAACGCAATCACGAAAGAGGCGAGTCCGATGTGCTTCATCGCTGATTGTGGTCATCGTCTTAACCGAAATTTACCTCGGACACTGACGTGCTCATGTGTGATTCAAACTGTTCGTGCCGCCGGTTGACTGTCAGTCCTGCCGATATTGATTGACCAGAACTGACTGACGTTTCAGGATTATCCTCAATTAGCACCCAGCGTGTACGTTGACAATACGCAGGAATCATCGGTGGATAGTCACGTGGATACACGACGGAGACGATAAGAAAGTCATGGTGCTTTATACACAAGTCGACTGGGCCAACAAGATGTTATGCCTAGTATCAGAGAAGGGCGGCTATCAGACCTCCGCCACACACACACGGAGCAAGCCAAACCATATACTGCACACGGGCGATTGTTTCCAGATCCTGATAGACCGGATTTGCGTCAGATACACTTCAAGATTAAAACCTACCATTACGGTCAGAACCCCCCCCACAATAACGTAAATAAACACCCACAGCGTTTCCGCCTTTATGTAACCGAATAATGATGTGACGCCCAAAGGTTTAGGTATCACACTGACTGAGTCAACTTATATTCGGTACCCAACATTAGAGATTCCCCTGATAACAATATGGGCACATGATAACTGTGGGGGCGTTGATAATATACAAAATGATACAAAAGGGGAACAAGATAGTCCGATGGATAACGAAAACGATGGTGAAAAGTTGGAAGAAAATGGGCCCGGAACGTAGCAAATAGAGTGCCCCTGAATTGGCTACCGTCTTCTAGAATCGCCTATGAAAAAATGTTCTGTTGATTTTCCGTATCTCAGAAGTACTCAACGAGAACCTAATTTCTGTCAAAAAAAGCCATACCAGGAACACAATATAGATGCTAAGACGTTTATCAAGCCTATCCGTCGTAGTATCTGGCCTGGACACCGGCCACCTAGTGTCCAGAATCTTCGTCCATAGAAAACGCACTGCAGCATGGAATCAGCTCCAAATAAAACGTTCACTGCCATGTCCCATCCGCCATCCGGTTCCACAAACTCGAAGTGTTCATATCTAATTCTCAGCGTTGTTTGCCAGTTTGTGTGACTGCATACACGGAGTTGTCCGTCACTACTTTCTTTCACCCATGCATACTCCTCCAATTCTGCTGCGTTCACCATAATTGTGCGCCTGAATGTCTGTTAATACCCTCAGTCTCCGGTACAGGATTATATGATCAAGAACATATGAGCTGGGGACACGGACTGGTATGCTACAAAAGGCGGTAACAGGCTGTGGTAGATTTAATGAGCTTTAGGTAAAAGAAACGCATATCAAACGTTGCTTCGTGTTCTGCAAACAATAAACTTTCCAAGAAAAACGCCCAAAGATCCTACGAATATGGGAACGAATCTACAAATTTTTCGAGAAATTAAGTGTTACTCAAATGAACTATAAGAATCAACTAACAATGGCGAATTCAACGGAGCAGACAAGCATTTCATATGAGACCACTGGAAATGAATGGACAATCAGTGGGCAAACAGATACAGAAGATACTCTAAAAATTTGAAATCTGTACGACAGCGATAGTGAATCAAATTAGTCTGTCAATAACTTCCAATGCTTCTGTTACACTCCAGTCGGATTCATGAATATCGCCAGCTCACATTAAGCAGCTTATTAATGAAGACTCACTTTGGCTAGCAATGTTTCTGAGACACCCTTTAAGGTGCAAGCGACCGACGGTGACGAGGGTGGCACGTTTGCAGCGGACGAAGTGAACAACGCAACCGATGGTGCGCGAGCAGGAGATAGCCCTGACTGTACTGTAGGTTTCCGAGGAGAACAAGCACTAGCCTTCGTAGGACTCGGAATGGTAGGCATAGGATCATGACGTAACAGCGCCACGGTCTGACATATATCGGCCTCGCGGAAAAGAGCACGGGCTTGAAAGGCTTTGACGGCATCTTTAGCTGAGGTGATTTTCCCCTCCATCGCTGAAGGACGTATTGGCAAAGGGGTTGGTTGGATCGGCGGCACCATTGATTCCAGACAGAATTTTGGATGCCAGCGTCGTAATTCTGTGTCGTTTGGAAGCCCAGTGGAATCGATACCGAGTTTTGTATGGAGGAACTCCTAACAGGAAAAATCATTCCAACGAAAGACAAATAGGCTATATGAAAAGCTAGCAAGCAATTGAAGATCACCGAAGATTTTTAAACGATAACACGGAAATGCTCATTTCACTTTGAACAAAGTCACAATCCATTAGCACCGACCTGTAAAGATGCGTGAAAATTACCCTAGCAAGAATAAATCGTCAATTCTTAAAAGTTTACACAGCCAAATGTGAGCAGCCGCATGTTAGACTTAAGAAACATAAAATTTAGCAAGCAAAACTAAAAATGTGGATTTCAAATAGGTGAACAAGGTTGTACAGGGAAGGGAGACATTACGCCTAGTGTCGAGGTGATAACCCTGTAGTGTTATTACTTTCCAATAGCTAGACCAGCCCCTGGGTATCATCACACAAAATTAAGTCGTAGCATTGTCAAGCATTAAAACAGTGTTTTAATAAATTTTATCCCATATGAGGTTTGACTGTTTAGTGGCTAATTTTATATAGAGGTTTCGTTCTACACAATGCTGACTTATTCATCAAGCTTAGTCATTGAAGCTTCTACACAGCAGACGGGTGGGCCCCATAACAAGCGTACCATTTCATAAGTAAGAGGTTGCTGTAACAATTAAGTTGTCCACTTTTACATCAAGAGACATTTGCTGCGGTCGCACAGAGACTGGGTGTTGTTAAACTGCTCAGACCCAGAAATAAGCAGTCGCTATAAGCAGGCTCGAGCCCGCAACTACGCAAAGGGTAGTGAGGCGTCGTTACCACTGATTTACTGTAGCCGGAGGTAATAGAATGAATTAAATGCCGAGGAGAGTAGGATACGAGGATTTTAAAATCAAACCTATAGAACAGTTGCAAATCATTTGTTATTAGGACGAGATTCTGGGCTGTATCTTCGCAGTATCTTCGAAGTCCTTCAGGCATGTTAGTTAACCCGAGGTTAGTGACAAACTGCCGCTTAGAAGGTCAGGTATACATCCTGGGACAAACAGTAACTAGTCTCAGTTCCCTCGAAGTAAAGCATACTCATGTGCGTTTGACAAGTAGTAGCGCGACCGTTTTAATACCCATGCGCCGATAAACTGACAGTCGCCTCAGTAAACCTAGGAGCACCTGTGGTTGCTGTGGAAGTCTTTGGCAAAGGAAATCAAGAAATCAGATAGTGGTATTTGGACTAGAAGGTTGTAAAAGTAACAAAGAGTAAAGGTTGATAGTCATGCATTCAACTATCATAAACGAGCACTTCGGATGGATTGAACAGCAGAATCGGAAGGATGTTTACAAAAACAGTCTGCTTGCTGACTTATTGCAATGCGATAGTAAAATGACACTAGTTTACTTAGCCTCACCAAATTTCAATTAGCGAAAGAAGAGAGTAGTAGGCAACACAAAATTCTAATCAGAAAGAAAGAAAATGGCGGTTGAACAACGGTCAGGACAGGGTTAGCTCGTGATGTCACACAGTTACATAGGCCGCGAATAACACCAGTGTGGGAACCCAAGTTGAAGTCTATCGGTTTAACATGCAAGCAACCAGACAGTCGGAACCACGCGGCAATACGAAAGTCCAGTTTGAACGTACAGCAAACATATTGCTTACACTGGACTCCCGATAGTGCTGAACACTTCAAAGCAGTAACATGACCGTTTTGGTCATTTTGAAAACTTCCTCTCTCGACGGTAGTTGCGAGTATCGAAGGAAAGTCGAGAGTTGTTGGAATTTGATGACAGAGAAATGTCAGGGCCCAAGGCAGGACAACTCCATCACTACAGCAACATACACAGATGGAAAACTTGCTTACAGTTGAGATGGGTTTATTTCGCCAAACACATATTCCAATAGCAAGTATAGTACACCGAACATCAAGTAGGATGAGCGCTTACTGCGGCAACCTCGGGTGCAGGTGTATATAGAGATCTGCGGGCAGTAACCAAAAGTAAGATATAGAACACACGCACGAAACCCCTTTTAAACAATACTTAATGGCGATGGGGAAGCGAACAATCAGTCTACACCAGCCAACAGAAGTCAACTGGGATTACTGCATGAGCATCATAGTGGCCCAACGGTGTTGTGGAAGAAGCCTTATACACCGCATTTCACATGAAGTTTTGCCAAACGAAGGGGTTGGTGACTGCAGATCACGAAATATTCAAAAATAACCGGATGAGGAAATAAAAACTGGGTCGCAGGGCCATGAAATAAAGGTGAGTACACTGTGAGTTGCACTAAGCAAACGCCTTCACTCATTAATAAAAATCACAGAAAACATATGTTGAAAACTAGTAAGAAGATTTTGGGTTACACGCGACAGCGAACCGCCGCTTTGTTCGCGTGATCATTTTGCTTTCTGCTGGCTAATTAGCGAAGACAATAATAGTGAGGTGCAACAGGACGGTTGATATGCTTAGCGACCACTTGTCTGAGCCACAGAGCAAAACGGAATGTATAAGCACTACACACTCTTCCTTTTACTGATAATCAGACGTTATTATGACGTCATAGTTGACAGATGTTGACAAAAATAACATGTGCATTTGTTAGTCTTTCTGGTATCATATCAGTAATACCGTAAACTAACGACACGGTAACCAAGTATGTGAAACGGCCCACAGTCGTCAGTGTACCGCTTGTAATAAAGGTAGTGGGAATAGGGGCACCTGTCTTAAGGTGTTATTTTGAGGATACACAGCGCGGTTCATATAGATTGGCCGCGTCATTCCTTTGTTCAGCACCGCTGCATGCCAACGGCAGCGTAACTAAGCACGACAATGTCGTCCGTGTACGCTGTATCGCTCAACTATTGGAATCCTCAAGAACACTCTCAAGAATGTTAACTATAACAAAGTTGAACAGAAAGGGAAGATCCAGCAATCCTGGCGAACACCACCGATAGTGATGAATCATAAGATGAACTGTCAGACATGGTTTGTCTGCAGAGTGGGCATACAATGATATTGGCAGATCCTCATGTTTCTCTGGAACTACTTTGGGATGGAGAAAGTTCCACTGAAAACACGAAAACCCGAACTACAGGCAGCTTTTAGGTCTAAAAATACTGACCTTCGGCTGTCTGTGTCCCAAGACCTGTAGGAGAGGAAGATTGAATAAATTTGCGACCTGGTTGGAATTATGCCTAATCTTCACGCTACCAAAATCAGTAGTATTGTTGTGCAAAGTGTCCAGCCTACCTGTTAAATCAGCGCGATCGGTCAGTACTACGTAAGTCACGTTTTCGAACGTAGTCTCACTAACATTAACGAGACGTCCAACATAATCACAGATCATGGGAAGTCACGCTTTGATAATCCCTAAGAAAAAGGATAGCCATAGACCTCTCGATTATTCAACCAAGTGACGATCATTATCTTCACGGCAGAATTTAACCTACTTGCGTGAAAGTTCATTGACAGTCGTCGTCATTTTCAGAACCAGGCGGAATAGATGGACGCTTCTTCGTAGGGTACATAGGCGTGACAGAGATCTAAGTCTGTAGCAAATGCATAGCCCCTTCAAAACATGCTTCTATACAATAAGCATTTACGGCAGCTGTGATTCATTCGCAGTGTTCAGTTGACTTTACAATTCATTTGTCATGTGATAAGCGTCATCATCATCATCGTCAGTCAGTCGTTAATGCATCAAAGAAAAACGACGAAGCTGTGTTCGAATTACTTGGTAGTAAAATGAGTGCTTGATCTGCTTCAGAAGCTGGATGAAAGCATCATAAATCATCATCATCATAACAGCCATGAGCCTGACCAAAAGGTACTGTGGCTCGGGCCGCCGCTCACCTCAACAGTGATGTGGAATATCCTAGAAGAAAACGTTACTAAGAAGGTTGAACATTATTAAAAGAAGACTAAGCAGAAGAACTAGAAATGGTATGGATACAGGTAGGCCATTGACTGCGACACATCGCCATCTCGGATAGCGTCTCTAACCAACGGTTTGAGTGATCACGAGGACCCCATCCAGGTAGGCGACACCTACCCACTTTACTCAATGGAGCAGTCAAGGTCTTCATATTTCGTGACCACGTTGTTGGTTGACCACCACGCGGTTTTACCCAATTGTTGGTAGTCTCAGTATATAATGCCCGGTACGGTAAACGCTCAGCTGGCATACGGAGTACGTGACCTAACCAACGTAAGCTGTGCAACGTAATTAGTTGACCAACTGATCGCGCAGTTCGAGCATTCCGGAATATGCGTCGGTGAACTGCCACATTGCTCACGCAATCAGTTCACTTAATATGGGCCAATTGGCGAAGACAACGATGGTCAAACACAGCAAGTCTGTTGATATCTTCTTTGTGAACAGGCCACGTATCCGAACCGTAAAGCAAAATGGAGCGCACACAGACATTATATACTCTTCCCTTCAGCGACAACCGAACGTCTTTTCCACGCCACAGATGACGCAGTTTGGCAAAGGCAACTCGTGCCTTTGCTATCCCCGCTGATATCTCATCAGCAATACTACAGGCTGACAAGATGGTGCTACCCAAATAGATGAAACTGTTCAGTCTCAAGCGAATTACCTGTAATGAAAAAAGTAGGAGTGGAAATGCCCCAGTCTTGAAGCAACACATAGGACGCATTTTTGATAGCACCCGTCCGTTTGAGCGTACGTCAACATAACAAATGCATAGCGCTTTTCTGATTTGCGTTGACAGGCCTTCATGGATAGGCTAAGCACTAACAGAGCGCAGACGGCTGTTCACTAGGATCCAATCAAACAAGCATCACTCTGTTTCGCAATTCAGTGCCATCCCCATTATCGATTAGGTTTACAGGTTGTTACAGGAGGGAGAAAGTCTTTGTCTGAGAGTTTCTGTTTCTGTTTTAGTCGATGAAAAATCGTGTTGGACAGTTTATAATGTGTGAGTGTAACTAAATTACAAGGAAATCTAAGCTGCTGGCTGCAATCATGTCGGCAACGAACAATGAAACATTTAGTCAGCATGCGCAGCTAATGACCTGTGTGGTTGAGCTGGTACAACGGTTAGGAAGCTCGTAGTACAGACTGTCCCTCGGGTAGGTACCGATCGAGTACTATTGTAAAACTCCCAACCGATTCAGCTGTGAACACAGGGTTGGCCAACACGTTCCAGTGTGAACAGACTCTAACAATGAAGCAGAGTAATCTGCCTGTTCCAATACTGCTTCAGCGAATGACCTCCTGTAAGTTCATCTCTTTTTCGTGATACATATGCCAATGGACGACCGGTGGTGTGGAGTATTTTGTAGGCAAAAATTAAGTCTCATCTGAGATGTCTGCAATTCACTGATAATTAACCTAATTCTGTTAGATTTTTCGAACAAAGGATTTCCCTGAGCTTCATAATTCTCTTAGTGTCCCGTCTTTGGAAATTCCCAAAAAGCTCTAAATCTATCTTAAGATAAGGAGGATAGATCTATATGTTCGCTTCCAGATGTGGGCAGGCCATGGAGGCGAACATAGTTGGAAACACTTCAGAGTGGAAGGTTCCACAAATTCTCTCTAGAACGTTCAACATTATTTGTGTCTTATTAGCCATGGTGGCATAACTTGCAAGCAAACTCATACTGTTTACCACAATGGTCCCCAGGTCTCATTTGCATGCTGACACGGAAAGCTTGTGTCGCCGAATTGATAGAACTTTGATGGCGAACGTGCATGACCTTACAGTTGTTGACATTGGACGATAAGTTATTTTCTATGGACAACTGATTTAGACAGTTCATATCGTCTTATAGGGTCAGGATATCTTCCAGGTACTTTGGATCGCGTTTTTCAACGGTTGGGTCATGCTCACCTTATACCCGCTGGGCGTTTAGCACAATGGGCATTAGTCACCGAGACAACCAACAGTAAATCCACGAAGCGACCGGGCAACAAAAATTTGGCCACAAAATATGAACTGTCTGACTGTTCAGCTGTTTAAAGTCAGTAGTTGTCGCCCTTTTGATTAGGGGACTCACAATTACTCATATCGTCAGGCTGGCGATGTGGGCGTCAGTGCTATATTTACGTCTTCAACAATGCTCTTATTTAAACCTACCCTGACCCATTTCTATTTCATTTCTCAACTATAGGCATCGTTATTCTAGGATACTCCTCGTCCAGTTGCAGTGGACGGCGACCTGAATCACAACGCCATCTGATCAAGTTAATGGCTATCCATGAATGAATGAATGAGAGGAAGATAAAATGCATTTGGCTCAGGTCAACTTCACAAACTACATGGATGTTGTTGGACTAGTAACTATTAATGACAGACAGACTAAGAAGGAAAAACGCAGTAGATCACAGTTAACAAAGTCAGTGTCTTCACCAAAAGGGTGAACATTGATCAGTCTTGAGAACTGACCCGATGTGCCCGAAACACGTGGCCGAGCAGGAGACGACGAAAACGATTGCGGCGTTGTATCAATCGCGTGCCTGTGAAGATCAGATGCCCCTTGGATGGCGAATCGTGACCGATTTGAGTACCGTCTGGGATAACAGACGAAAGGAAGCGTATAAGGGAAGATTTATTAGGACATTCTAGGGAAGATGAATGGACACGTCAAAACACATATCGATTTCAAAGAAGTTAGCTGTCTTATTGTGTTCCATTAGGAAAGAGGCAATAAATGAGGCATACTCAGTGGTCAATCTTCAACTGCGGTTACAATGAGATTCGTAGAAGCTTGGTGACACACTTGACTGGGACTTAGTCGGAGTCAACCAAGTGGATGTGGTGTACAAGGGTTATTACAAAGGATCGAGATCACAACCGGTTGTGATACAGCACACGAAGTTTGATTAAACATGAACGATCAACAACTGTAAGATATTTCGCATAGGGATGAACAAAAGACGCTAACAAGTGGCCTGGTTAGATGAAGTGCGAATACTATTGCAGACGTCGGAGTTACCGAACAACCCTATTCTAAGACACATAAATTGGTTAGTTGAGGGAGGCTATTCTAAAAACCCCTGTTAAAAAACCGAGCATCATGCAAACCTATCACTTCCCGGGCTGAAACGAGTGTCACATTCGAACACAGATCGAATACTAGCATCGTAATTGACAATTTGGTTTTGTTATTTATATAACAAGTCGCTGATAGCTATAGTTCTCTGTATCCTTTTCAAATAGAAAATCATGAACAAAAAGTTCAACGTGATCCTACCATAGTTTGCCTACACACATGTAACGCCGACCGAAGATAAACTGCTGTTTCGGGCTGCTCTGTATGAAGGTCGTATACATACAGAATAGCCCATGGATTGGCAATCAACTGGCACAGTTCGTGCAAATAAAACCCACCACTTACAAGACACATGCGAAAAAACGTGAGGCTACAGAAAGGACAGAATGGAATAATACTGTAAGTGATGTCTTGAAAATAAAAACCTACCTGTGCGGAGGTTTGGAGACAAAACCAAGACGTAGTTACCCGTTGGGCGGCGCGTGAATTTGTCCAAGTGCTTCTCGAAACGCAGCAGATAAACCATTGGATATACTGTGAGAAACTGTCCGACATGGGTTTCTTCAAAATTGCTGAGGTAACACAATTAAGAGGAAGATCACTTAATTTCCACGCAGATAAAAACAATCCTTGCATCGTATTATGACTACAAGCGAGGATACAATAAAACAGGCTTTTCGAGAAGGTTTGCTGGGCGATGGGACACAAGAGAAACCTTCATACAAGAAAATACTGATAAAATAAAGTTAGGTTCGTTGTTCCAGTTTAATGCAAGGAATTATAACTGCGTCATTCCTCAATACTTTAATCGACTATTCACTTATTTATCAGCTTTATTTTGAACAGTGTAAGCATCGATAAGCAAAATAACAAGTGCATCATAGAACGCACCTTGTCTTAAGTTTGGGGAATTTGGAACAAAGGTTACACAGTTAGTGTTTGAAAAATCTCATGCGGAAAACCCAGTGAGGCTGAGTTAGGGTAGATTCGAATACTCGCGCTCAGGTTACAGCAGTATGAAAGTGAGTGGTCCGCTGACATAAACATTATTGCCGACATCAACTCAGAGGTCACACAACCAGTAAAAAAAAGCCAGTTCCATTTTATGAATATGAGAGGTGGCAATGAAAACTGAAGTTTAACAAAGAACTCACCTCTACACTCAACAAGCAAAATCAAGGTACCTACGATTTGTAAACAAACCATCAGTTAAAAGTTACAGCACAGCAACATATGCCAAACACACTGCATAAAATGTGACATGATAGCGTAAACGTGACCTTAGGACATTGCCTGGCTAGTTTGTAAAAACGAAAAGAGTACTTAGTACTTAGATTTGCACAGCAAGTAGCAAGAAAGGGCAACAGCTACGTAAATCTGTCGTGAAGTCTTATGACCCGCTAGTCAACGATAACAAACAATGTCTACCGCACGACTATACGAACCACAGAACCTAGCACAGAGCTTAGCAATACCCGAAAACCCCAGAATAACACAGAAGACCATGACTTTCAGTCGAGAATGTATTTGCCCCCAAACTAAAGGTAACATAGCAGACCAACATCTGCATTTATATAGTCTTTGAATAACCTTGAAGAATCCCACTTGAATTGATGCATTAAAAGTGGGATCGGCCAATCAGAGTCGTAAAAAAAACGTGCGCCAAAATTAAGTTTTAGCACGCTGTGGCACGGAAAAATGAAATTCAAAATCACAATTTATTTATTTGCTTATTAGATGTTTCGAAAAATGAATCATTTTGGGGGAAAATAGACTTTCCCCAGCATGAAGAGAGTCATGCATCTATTTAACACAGCAAGTACGTGCTAGAGATGAGCCAGTAACAAAGGCAGATAACTTTGAAATTAAGCGTCTCAAGTTCTAACGCTGACAGCCCCGAGTACTCAACCCGCCTTTAGTTGTTTAATATGAGGCGAAACGTTATTAGTAAGCAACACGTGGCGTGAAAGCTAACGTCACCTTAACTGCATTACATGACATGATAATGTACCACGGATGCAATCAAGTGGTAAACGTACACAAAAGTAGCGTGAATCCAGAACAAGCAAGGAATCGCGACCAAAATCATCAGTTTCATGTACCAAGTATATGCTGTTTTCTTACTCTAATTTCTTGGTAGACCAATGTAATTGATCACACCGGAATGGGAGCA
The DNA here is from genome assembly GCA_013368495.1 of Paragonimus heterotremus. Lineage (NCBI taxonomy): Eukaryota > Metazoa > Platyhelminthes > Trematoda > Plagiorchiida > Troglotrematidae > Paragonimus > Paragonimus heterotremus. Next base: position 33,266 of record LUCH01003661.1, on the reverse strand, counting down.
CTCACCGACGAACTACCTCCTGCACTGCCGGTTTCAACTTGTCAAATCCACAAACTTCTGACCGATTATGCAACATACTGACCACAGTATCACAGCTACGGAAGAGCTCCAGTAAAACCCGAAAGTCATGCGGCAAAGGAAGATCAAAAGTGATAGCAGATTGGGTTTGTGTGAGTTCCGGTTCGGCATCTGCCCTAATGGCCGTGGTCGATGCTGGCTGTGATGCGTTCGAGGTTTTAATAGATGACACGGGTTCAGACAAGTAGGCAAAGCGTTGATGTGCCCGCAACACTGATGGTTTGGTCGGCGATAAAACCGGAGAGGGTGACAATGGCTTTGTAAATGGGGCCTGTTCGTAGGCAGGCGATGAAGTCTATAACAGGAAAAAAGCACCAAATGAAATTACCGATCGAAAAAAATATGCCAAATCACACAAATAAATTACAAAGATCGGGCAGAAACAAACAAATCGGTCGATGCCAGAACCTTCAGATTACAGATTGGGTTAGAACTCATACAATGCCAGATACCTGTAACCGCTATGGAAACCTGACAAATCGTACCATGTGATAAGAGGAACCTGTCTGGAATTTACAGCTGAATACGTCAGCCAAGAATGCGACCTGCAAGACAATCGAACATCTTAAATGATAGCGAGTAAATATAGTTGAAAACCGAGCCAAACAACTTAGCATGAGCAATAGAGAGAATGCATACCGCAGTGCAATTCTGTTGCTGAGCTGTTTTCTGCCTCACCTTAGCGGTACGAGTTGTTGATGCCGATGTCTGACATTTCCGAGAAATAAAAGTTAGCTCAATGACTTCAAACATTTCAAACAAACCTGATATGTTTTCAAATCATTTTGTATTTCAACCACTTGAGTCTTGGAGGATGCTGTCTGACGGCGAACGGTACTTTTCTGTGTGCAAATAGAAGAATTGAAAGCATGAAAAAAAGGAGAAACAGGAATGATGCGGTTCGGAACCCAAAAACAGAGTGAATTTAGTAAGTTTAACTGAAGCTAAGACATTACACATCTGGGTGGTGGTTTTTAAATTGGTACATTTGCTGAGAAACTAGTAGTAATACCACAGCTTCGTCGTCAGACGGCTTCGGAATGGTCGTTCCGATTTCCAAACCTAGGAGTCAACAAGTTTGATTGGGGGTACAATAGACCGTGGCGAAGTATGCTAGTTAATAGCTTTGTATAGTGAATACAATCATCCCCCTGTCTAATGTTTGTTCACTCGATAATCGTTGTGGTCATCAAGAAATGTATACTCCTTTTTACCTCCTAATTGCTGTGATGTTAACGTCAATCTCTGGCTAGTTCAAATCATTGTCACAAAAACAGCTCACTGAAACTACATCAAACGAAGTGCTCGATCTGAGGACAACAGTCATTCTGTGTTTTGGTGTGCGTAATTCGGGTCACCTACCGGAGTCGATTGCGACATATGCAACAGAACAGTCAACCGCAGACTCGATGTACATGTTCAGGATACCATCGAGAAATTCCAGTTGAATAAGACCACATTCAATCTAACATCATTGATATAGCGTTGTTTGCTGGAAACTGAAATACAATTGCAGTATGCTGGACAGGCTGTGGATGTGTTCTTATCCTAGCAAGTGATCATCCCACCATTTGCTCTTACCCTATCTTATGCATACACTCGCTGAAGAGGATTTTTCAAACTGTCCAGTCAGATGTACGTGATTTATAACTCTCATTATTCCCATGATAGCATACCTGACTGGACGAGATTAGTTCATGTATGCTCGACGACCAAGGGCTAGTTGCGGCTTAGGGCACAGAGACTCTGCATACGTGACAAGAGGAAAAACAGTAGCTGGTTCGTGACCGTCAAGCATGCATGAACGCGTCCGGTCAAATGGTGTGACGATGACACCAACAGCACCCACTGTGATTGTCTGTTTTCCATATACACCATAGGTGACTCACTGTCGATAGATAAACCACAACTTCAAGCAACCTTTCCAATGGCTGGAAAGTGGTTATCCATTGGAGGCACAGCAAACGTTCCTGACACTTTCAGAATCACACGCAAAACTTAGAGCACTGCGGCCAGATTGTCTGGTGCTCACAATTGTCCAGAACGTAATTACGAATGAAAAAGTAATTCAGCAGAAAATGAATAAGACATCATTAAAAACGTGCCGACTCAAAATGGACCAGAAGCTTGACAGCCTCAACAACATCATATGTACTTGCGAAAAAATGCCAGTCTCTGTCGTAGAGAGCAGTATATGACACGAATCGATGTATTTTGCAAGTCTTCTAAAAGTGGAAGGGTTTAAGGCGTCGAACAGTTGGTTCAGTTCATGAAGAGGCTAGCATGGCCTGAGTTCATACAAGATAAGTACGTTTTGTCAAACTTTAGATCGATTCCCGCAAAGCTCACAGCGAACGTTACGAGGTGCCTGAGGAAGACAAAAAGGCCATCTGGTTGAAGTAGTCCAAAGCAGTGAATGAGCATGACGACAGAGGGATGTGACGCTGGTGAAACCACTCCGTGTTCTCATAATTTGTCAGAGAGGAGACTGGCTACATGGTAAGAAATGCTCAAGAAACTCGATCGCAATAAACCCACACAGGTCCAGTGTCGTTCTCAGTATAATCAGTAGTGGATGTTTGTGTGAACTGAAATGAATCGCTGCCCTGTGGCCAGACTGTGTCTATCCGATGGCGTGTGAAGCTCAATCCGCTATGTAGAGCTAACGATAGGACGAGTACAATCCGGAAACAGAGCATGTCAGCGGACTAAAGAAAATCACCGTACATGTACTTTGTGAGTCGTCACAACACTCAGCTAAACCTCACAACAAACTAAAATGACCGTAATGTCGTACCGTACACGGTTCAACAAGGCCAAAACATTTAGAAAAGGCATGGGTGACTAAGAGTTTTCCCGACACAGAGCTGTAACCTCAGAAAGAAGCTCCCAGACAGAGGGATGATATTTGGTGTACACACCTCTTACGCTAACCCGACTTGATTACGATAAAACTTCTCATTCAAATTCCTGTGAGATGTTCATGACTGCACTCCTTACTGTCAAACATCTGGTATGGCTTCGAAACTGATCTAGTAAAATGTTTACTGTGTTCGGGCATGTTATTTTTGTAGCTAGTTTGAATCCAGCTGAAGCCCAGATTTTCCAGTTGGTTTTTTTTACATTATGATCAGAGTGGTTGAATCATTTCGGGCATGAAATGTCGTATAAAACTTATGTATTCTATTGAGTCAGGTAAGGTTGAAGTATCTGAATCGGCTGATAACCGCCCGGGAAAAATGCGAGCTAATATTCTAAATGTGTTGTACTGAAGAACTCCGACCATTGGCACAGGCTTGTGCAAAGTCGGTCCAGTGAAAGATAAAATCAGCAGGACCACACCTGTTTTGCTAACATCTATATGCTCCACCATTTATGCCGTTCGTTTAAGGAATTGTGTCAGCTGGCACTCTTGGCTTAGGTGATCTACCCAGAAAGCGAACGATTTCTTGTTCCAACCATTTTGGTGGGTTGCGCCTCACTAAGAATGTGTGACTGCTGACTACATGCTCAGCAATACTCACGGTTGTGAATCACGCAATTTTTTGACGTGGATTTGCACGGTACTGATGGGATGGGGGTTAAACAATTATCAATAAAGGCTACAGGGCAGTCTCAAAGTTAGTATTATTCAACTCACAATCTTCAGTCAACCCATGGACAGTAATCTTGATAATGCCGAGATCACTTTTCAGAGGTGTTAAGGTGGGACTGAATACGCAGCAAAAAACATATCGCCTAATGCTACCGTACAAGAGTCACTATCAACTATTACGGATGAAAAAAAAACATTAAGCAATCCTGGTTCCTCAGACTTTACCACAAAGATACCCTTGTCTTCCTGCTAAGGATATTAACTTACTGGGACATAGAAAAAACATAGTTGTGGTTCAATTCGCACACATCACATCGGGACCAAACTCGTTAAATGATTACCCTGCGTACTCTTGTCCAAACACAGTTCGATTTCTCGGGATCTCGTGGTTGGTACGTTTAAGAACAATGGCTAATTCCATATTGAGGAACTACTGCGCTCTAATAACGACAGTCGGCCGGTTTTTTGTATTAACAGCAGAAAAACAATCACAAGAGGAAAGTGGCATGAACGAAATGCTTAGCGATTCTAAGAGTATAAATTTTTCGGCCATTCTAATGTTTCAAAATAATATCTTATTAACGCGATAACCTGTCATTAAGATCGCAAAATTGTTCAGTTCGGAAACCTAAAAAAATATACCACTTTTGGACTACCGTAACAATATTCGTCATCATAGGTAGCACATCCTCAAATGTAGTATTTTTCGATTGCCTGAGTGCGAGACAGAGTGTATGCGTTTACTTCATCTGCACGATAAAGTGTAGAGGTTTTCAGGTTTTGTCAATTGTTGTTTACCACCAGTTAATACGCATCAGGTGGGTTGATCACATAAGCAATGAAACAGTCCGTCAGCGCGTATCCAGCGTTCTGTCTTGCAAGCTGTAATCCAGCTGCCGTTTTTCACAAAACTGCATTTCAAAGAGCGCCCGAAGCGTGAGATGGCAGACGCCATGCTGACATTTGAGCCGAAACTGCGAACCACGCTATATATATTTTGATCAACATTCGTCCAAATATCCAATTAGATGAAATTATTTACCGTTACAACTATGTACCGATTGCATAAGACAGAAAGGTGCGTACGAGACGGACGAGAAGTAGAAAATGGACCGACAGTTGCGACAGCGAAAGACCGTGTCAATAGAGTAGGTCAGCGGAACGAGTGCACAATTGTGTATAGGACTTTATAACAAGATAGCGACTGACTACAAAAGGATGGGTGTTCTGCAAAATCAGAAAGACATGAGCCATTCTGTGAAAGAGCGACGCACTCTGTGTGCCTGCGTTCTGTCCCGTAATATAGCTGTAAAACTCAGTCCCATCGAAAGACGCCTACTGACAACCCATCGCTGATAACCGTTGCCTGCACACTTCTCGTTCCTGATGGAACAATCGCGTGGGCAACGACATCCATATACACCAACTGGTCATCAGGAAGAAATTTATAACCATAAAGATTCCCAGCCTGTCTTTCGAAACAACACCGAAACACAACCGAACCGTAAGAGATTGGAAATCCTTGAGGAACGATCATTCAGGCGACGAATGCATGTAAGAACGGCTAAGTTCGAGAGTGGCTTCAGCACACAGAACAGCCCAAGCGTTCAAATCAATCGAATCAATAATAAGCAACTTGTCTGAAAAATACCACCATTAATGATTTGTCAAAGATATGCTACAAAATTTATTGCTGAATAAAATATAGTCGAAACTTCTGTGATCAAACTAAAATCCCATCGGCTCTTTTTCTCGTTCGAACCAACATAAATTCACCGTTGTGTGTAATTCACAATCGATTATTACAAAGCCAGTAAATTTTCTTTTAAACAGAATTACTACTTACAAGTGCTGTGCAGGGCGCATCACTACAGCATGATGGATGGCCTGTTTTCAGCTTCTACACGGTAAGATGGCTGCCATGCAATACACAGTCACATTCTGACTGGATTATCACACTATCCAAACACAATCAAGAACGAACGAAGCAACCGCAGTTTTAAACCACAACCAGCTCCAGAGTTAGAGACATTTTGAATCCTGGCATACCCAGAGACGAAACAAATATTGAACTTAGAGGTTTTACAATGCCACAGTTTCAAGGCACATGCGGTCATCGATCATACTTATCTACTACGGATGTGTAGTCCGCACAGAATCACTGTTGAAAGTGTTAACTGGACCTAAAAAAAAGCAGCGTCACTGATTATCAGCAGATGGGTTTAACAGTACATTGTCGTTTACCACAATACCCATAAAAGCAAAAAACACATTCAATAATTTCCTTTCTTTTCATTGCACTGGTAAGGTGCACAGCAAAGAGCATAAATGTCATACTGCAGCTTATCAAATATACATTTCTGTTGAGCTTAGTTGCACAGTAGCAAAAAGATAACATGCAGCAGAATGATCACGAGAGATACATCGTGCAGTATAACGTCTCTGACTTCTGTTTGGAAATTCGTTGTGGGAATCGCATGCTTTGTACCACCAAGTTGATCAGGTCGGACTATATCTTTGTTTAAGCTACCTGGAAATGTTTAAAAATCCCTAGCAACATTAAGCAGAAGAAATATTCACGTCAGTTAAAACTTAGTTGCTTAAGTAGCATAACACTTTTCCAATAGATGTACATCGTTAATGGAATTTCTAGTCATAGATTGTATTGCCTTTTTGACAGTATAGATACCAACCATCTAACGGATAAACAACTCACAGGGAACATACACACCAACCCACTATCCCTCTCGACTGGATTGTGGTCAACGTATTCACTGAATGTCAGCTTCCCAAATCACCTTAACAAAGTCTAGCTTGCAAGCAAAGATGTTCGAAGAGCAATGCCAAAAAACACCTGTGTGTATCTTCTTATCCTACAAAGTGAATTAAAATACTTACTCTTGTTACAATGAATCCGGTTCATTTCCCCTTGGCTGATAAACTCAACAAACAAGCACTCAAAGAAACGGTAAAGATCGCCTCGTGAAGTAGACTACAAAGCTCTGACAAACGAATGTGCGTCCAAAGGATCTCTGCAGAATATACTCCTATGCATCCCAAAATTCAAAACAGCATCCAAGTTGTCGAAGGATGGACGGGCGGAATCGGTGCACATCTGACAACTAGGGAAAGCATGAGCAGCCCATTAATTCCATTAATCGACCATACTGACTCAGGAACGAAGGACAGTCGAATCGCTAATAAACAGCTGTTAGTATGGTCAGCGATGTACATAAACGGTTTCAATAAACAACCTATCAATTAAAATTAGTTTCCCCAAACACCTCCAAAGTTGTTCACAGAGTGATAGAAGCCAATAAACCTGTTTCAAAACACGTCAGTCTCAGAACAATTATTCGCTTTTAAATATGCGGAAAGAATTGAGATGGAGTTTAAAATGAAACCACCTAATCTACAATAACTACAGAGTGAAAACGGTGACAAAAAATAGTTTAATCATCGTATCAAACGACGTGGATATTTATAAAACTACCCAGCGAGGAACGGGTCGACTGAACAGCTTCACTGTAATGGAAATCTAGCTGGTTATCCTAAACTGGCGGTTGAGGTTAACATTCCTGAAAATACGACAACGCTGTAAAGTGGTTAAACGATAAGACATGAAACCAATGAATTTGGGCGTTGGACGGCAGCGAAGAACGTCCCAGGTTAAAGTAATACCCCTTTTAAGTTACAAAATTAACACAGTTTGTATTAAATAAACTCAAAAATATTGATAACTTGGGAAATAATACAGACAAACACTTCCAGAATCTGTTTAATCGTAATATAGACAGACACTTATATGCAAGCAGCAACGAATAACTTGTTTTGAAACCCATGGGCAAAAGACCCCAGGATCCTGATCATGACAAGAATGTTACACCCATTGGTTAATCATTCACCAAAGCTGTCAACCGAAATGATGCTCAGCATAAGAAAGGTTTTCAGCATGCACTGCATATAAACGGGAGAATGACCATTAGGTAAAACACAAAACGAACAGCCTAAACATCATGACCCAAACTTAGAGGGCTGGTCCAAAATGAGCGAGAGTATGATACGAAGTCACGCCACCTACAACTTTCACTGAAAGGCGGGATGGTCATCGTTAGAGGCAATATCATCTTCGCTTTAACCCGAGTTTGTGGGATGTAGGATGTTGTGATAATCCAGTGTTAGTGCTAGTGCGTTGGGTCACAAGACGACTATCGCTAAGCTTCAATGCAGCGTCGTGTAAATGCAATCACCTCACAATCACGGCCCCAGTGAGTACTAGAATAAGAGTGAACGTCCATCAATAATTGATAAACGACCACAGCAGACTGCAGAATTAGAGTTTTGCACAAAAGTTCAATGCAACAAGATAGTCATCAACCAGAGGGCCAAGGGTCCGAACACTGGTCCCGTCGAATGATTCCATCCAGGGAGGGGGAATTCAATAACCGTCAGTCTGTAGGACCTGAAATGCTACACGACAATGAGCAAACGGGTACACAACCTGAAAACTTGACCTAACTGCAAGATAACACGTCAGACCCTAGTAAGGGATAAACAACCTACTGAAAATGTTCTGGCTTCGGCGAATTTCGACTTAGCACTCAGACAATCCATCGGTAAAATATGAACAGCAACAAGCCATTCGCGTTCGAGTAGGAAAGAAAACGTCATCTTTTAAAAAGCCTGAATAAGTTCCCCGCGGCTTCTGGCAGAGCAACGTGAATCAAGATAGGCCTGGATGGTAATATATTCAACGATACTTGAGTTGGACTCTTAAAACAGCATTCGGCGAGCGGTTTCCTCCGCGTTTGGAGTTTTTAAAAAGAAACAACTAGGCAGACTTAAACGACTGGCCTTAGTGCTGGTAAACCCCATTGAGTGTCCAACACCGGCTCGGAAAGCATCCCTCGTGGTGCGCCGATTAAAGCAACTGGTCATATGCAAACTCTCGATGCGCCGTGTAGACATGATTAATAAGTTCACGAGCGCACCAAACAAGTCAATTGAACGAACAACCAAGACAGCGTTAGCGACAGTATGCACACAAAAACGTACGAATGATAATGCATTTACGGATACGATAAAGGAAAAAGACAAACCTGCAAAGATTCGTCAGCGGAGCCAACTCGCTTGCGTGTACGACTGGTTTTAGCTGGTTTTCTGGTGATTCTTGGTGTCTACAACAGATCCATCTATTTAAGTGTGGTTTACCTCAGCTGGAGTGATCGACGTCACAACATGTGAAATGGCAGTATGAGTAGGGGATTTGACCTTCAGAGCAGCGGGAAAAGAAAAAACGGAACGACGGTAAATAAATAAACATTTGGAAAAGGGGGGACGTGTCATAAAGCAGATTTCCGAAACCTTCACACAACCAATTTTGACAGTGAATAAAAAATGGATATTTAGTAGATTTGAATGTAACTTAGTTAGCTACTAACCCAATCAAATGATCTACAATGTGAAGCACCTTTGCACCATAGGTAACGTAAAGTCGTGAAAAACTATTTTACCCAAAGTTACAGGCGAGTTGTTTGTTGAGGTTAACTACAGAGCTAAGAGTTCTTATGGCCAAACTATGTTTGTAAGATTATATGGCGGTAAAGCAGCTGTATAAACAACTAACGCACTCGTGTCATAGGTGACTATGATTATTGCAAACGCTCACGTGACTTCTCCGAGGACGTCCGTTGCAATCATTTATCCCCAAATAACGATCCGTAAACATGTTTCTGTGCACAAATCAGATGGTGTGCATAACATCCAAACGACACAAGAGTATTTTTTCTAATTTAGCTTGTGATTTCGTTCATACCTAGTATACGGTAAGTCAAGGGCACATTTCCACATACACACTTGCCGTTGGCGCGTTACAGCTGATGGTGAGTGCGATAAGCCCCGGTCAACTAGCCTGTTTTCTTTACATGGTGACTGAGTTGGTCACTGATTAAAGTACGGTTAATTGGCCGGACCTCTGAAAAATGTTTCAAACATGCAAGTGTCTATTATTATCCATATGTTTGTTTACGTGTGATGCCTGTAGTGAAGAAGAGGCGTACGATGAGGAATGATATCGCAGTCGACAACAGTTTGGCACGCCATTTCGCTGACTTACACTGTACTCTCTAGAGAGCCCTCGTTTAAAGTTAATCTATGCATATGGTGACCCAAGACGCAACCCATTCTTCGGCGTACGACTGTTCAACCAGAAGGGTATACACGATTACAGAAACAATACCCAAATAATGCCACTCCCATTCAAAACGACCATAAGCCTGACCAGAAGGTATCGTGGCTCCAGCCGCCGCTCACCACAACGGTGAAGTAAAATAACCCATCAGAAAATTTGGCAAAGGATTAAAACAAACAAAACAAGACTAGCAGAACTAGAAATGAAAAACACGGTGCAGCAAACAATCTCGCTTTCAGTGAATCATCACCAGGCTAAACACATCATATATATATATATATATATATATATATATATATATATATATATATGCACACCGAGGACGGAAAACAATGAACAAGTTACAGCTCCTAGCCGCCACGGATTTGTAAAAGATATTGCCATCGTTATAAGGTGAATGCACTTTTACATATGCACAGCCTCTGAATGTCGACTCACTTAGAGTGAACGACGCAACTGGTCTCATTTTCCATGTCGGTCGTTTGCATTAATTTTGTTAGACACCAGTTACAGTTTCTCATTCAACCTCACATATGAAACTTACACATTCACTGGACTCATCACAAGTCAGTCGAGCTCAGCAGGCCAACTGACAAGCAGCAGTTATTCGGACTGTCGAAATATGATTTCGATCCAGGAAGACGGAGGGATTTAAGACCCAGTAAATCAGTGAGAATATAAACTTTCTTGGCACACAAGGTGACGACTGTTCAATCTGACGATTGGGTACTACTTGATCCACTCGAAAAGTGCAGTTGAGTATATAGATTGAATAGATTTGTCTGTAACACTGGATTCCCTGGTAACTTTGGATCAGAATATGCTCAACAAATTGGATGAGCTATGCGTTGCAAACTCGACTCTGGCTAAGGCTGCAATGAAAATACCTGAACAGGCAGTAAAAGGGGGCTACCGAAACACTTAGACAGCAAAGCGAGCGTGGTGCTCGACTGATAATTTGAGAAAAAGTGAGTCAAACTGACCCGTTAAATCTGAGAGCTAGTTGAGAGCAAAAACGAACGAGGCTACATAAGAAAACATTGTCGTCCTTTCTCATGCCGCTACTTCAATTGAATTTCTCACGAAGGTAGATGAACACAAACGGTCTTTTCCGCGCAGCAAAAGTCAGTCTCAAGACAGCTCCATTGAGGAGCGGAAACCTTTCTTTCGGCGAAAGTCATAAGCAAACCAAAACCTTTTGAATTGCCCATAATGAATATGGAGCTTGTTGTTGAGCCCAACACGGATGTTGGTCTTAGTGCTCAGAAAATTCTGGCAGCTGTATGTTCATCGAACAACGCGGATGACGATGTTACAGTTATCGAAGCTGCTACTAAACACAGACACCCCAATACCTCGAGAGTATCTTCGCCTAAGTGTTCCGTAGATAGGTATATTCCTCTTCTTTATGCGGTCAATCTTTTACTCGGATACACCGGGAGAAGTGTGAGAGGCTGCCATAAACAACCGTCTTGAATACTGAGAAAACACCAGGACTCTCGGACCCAAACTTACGCACGATCGCTATTTGGGTGAATGCATAGAAGTGTGATCAGGTATGAAAAATGTGAATGTTGGGGTTATGCATCAGAATAACTAGGTTTCTCGGTAGGATTCTTGTCAGAAAAGTCGCAGCCAAAAAATACAGCACCCTCAGATGGTACCCAGTCTATGAAACATCAAAAGGCAGTAGAAAAAGGAAGGCAAAGTGGGTAGAAGAAATGGCACTAGGAGAAAGCAATCACGGTGACCAGACAGACCAGGCCGAGAATCGTCCGCAGTCACATCGCTACTGCCCTCGTACTTGTGCAGAGGTTGTCAGCAAACGGGCTGATCCGATAGGTATTGTAATGGCTGGTTCGTGCCATCGCTCTTCTCGCACTTAAGTGAAATCCTTTGATCCGAGCAAGCGGACGTTGGGTAACTAACTCCCGAAAACATTTCAAGCATAGGAAAAACATGAAGTGGTCAAAAATGTTTGTCACACGCCATCGGTTTTCCTTACTGAGCATATTCACGCGAAAAACTTCTGCACATTCCATACATTTCTGTTAACATTTGGAAATCACCCCATGATGACATGTCTTAAACTGTGTCTAAACCAACTGCCTCAGCTAGGTGAATAAGCTACCAGAAGTCAGACCGTTGATACACAAAACACATCTTTACATTATTGCACTCACTGAAACGTAGTTGGTACCAGGAATTAATGAATAAGAAGATCACTATCCGATTGTTCTGTTTTTAGTGCTGATCTCAAAAAGGGACGCACGGTTGTGTATGGCTGTTCACCTTCGTCGAAAATTCACCAACTTTTTCACACAGTGATAAGAATCCTTCTGCTACTTGCAATGCTGTCTTGCCAAAGGTGAAACTTCGCGGCGAACATTCGCCGTTAGTTATAGTTACACATCACTCACACTGAGGCCTTCGTTTAGACGACAATTCCCTTTCGTCTCATCCAGATACTACTACTTCTCTTCAACATCTCTCCCACCTGCTTGTTATGGGGTGCTTTAATCTTCTGAGAGCATTTGGGATTTGTCCGAGACAAGTTTTCCGAAAACCTTCGACGCAAAACTATCGCTGACAGTACTATAGAGATGGAACTCACTATGTCAACACACCCACGAGAAACAGTCCGTGATTAATACATACTTTGTTGGACCCTATAACAACTAACGTGCAACCACTCTGTCTTTTCTTGGATACAATGATTATCTCACCCTGGTATTCGACTATCTTTGCTGCAGAATGAATACACACGATCAGAGGCAACCGACTATCAGATCTAAACGGACCGACTGTGATGGTCTGAGAAACGACCTCATTACGATTTCCATGAGGGCGAGGTCGGCTGCCTCAGGCTTCCAGAATATTACAAATACGATCGCCTAAGCAGATAGGTCGTACAAGCCCAGCAGGTTCACTAAGTGCTCTTCAAGCCCACCAAATTACGTGCTTTCTGAAGACTTCTTGGTGTTCATGCACAATAATTCGCAACACAACAGCATTTCGGTAAAACTAAAAATACGGAAGCGTTTATCGATGTCTGCAATTTACTCAAATAAGACACACGCTGTAATCAGATTGAACTACAATCCAAATTGCTTAGGCCAACGCAAAAAAATAACTTTCTTTTTAAACACATGCGTCAATGGTGAAAAAAAACGTTTGGGTAAATACGCCACTGTCTATAATACCGCGACATCGCCAGCATCCAGCTCATCAATACACACATTTCAACACTTGTCTATCGGCAAAATTTTGGTGGGCGATTTGCACTGTTTGCGTTTAGGGTTTGATGGGCCCAGATCAAAAGCACTACAAAAATGCAAAAAAAGAATCTCAAATAATCGCAAAACTCTTTAATCCATTTATTAAACGTACCTTTACCGTTGGCGCTATCCAAACTGAATGGAAGGAGGCTAAAGTAATTCCCATTAATTAATCGGATAATCGCTACTTGCCTGCCAACTGCACATCGACTGTTCTAACAAACGTTCCCAAAGAAATTTCAGGAAACCTAATCAAGCGAGTGCTAATAAAACATCTTCACATTGTAGCCCTTATTTCTACTCGGTCGGTCATTTATGTCTAATAAGCTTCTGCTTACGGAGTGTCTAAGAGAGACAAAGAACTACGGTCTCATTTCTGATGTCATTTTTGGTTTCAATAGAGCGTTTGACCATGGGACTTGCGATTCCTTCTTTTATAGAAGAGGCCTGCGGTGTTCGAGGTCAGATTTACCGCCGGATAGTCTCGTTTCTAAGTAGTCGAACTTTTAAAGCCCTGAAACTGGCACTGAACTCTACTCTTCTGTGCCCACCTCGGCCTATGTTCTGCAAGGCTCGGTCTTTGGAATGTCACTATTTAACCTTATGTCGACGACCTTCTCGAGGTAGGCTCCAGTGACTCATGCTGTATGCACATCTCTAAAATTGGGAATTTTCGTGATTCCAGCACTCCTTAAGCTAACCTTAATGCTACCAAATAATGGCCTTAGAAGTAGTTTTGTCACTGAGGACGACAAGTCTCTTGGTGGGGGTTCATAAACGTGTTCATGACACACGTTGCTAAAAAAAATCTGTGGTGGCTGTTAAAGTGGACCTCAAGAAAGATCCGAAAATCTAGCTGTCGTCCAACCTGTTTTTCACTTATCACTATGAAAAGGTAGCTAAAAAGGACTACGCCGTACAAAACATGATAAAACGGACATTCCTCCAGACAGACAAAAAGTCTCCAAAACCTTGACGGGGTCTATCTCCTATCCTTTTTTGAATACGCCGAAGCGGCGGTATTTACTGATCTTAAAAAGCTTGACTGATTCGGGGAACATAGGGCTTCCGGATTTTCACTCGCATATCAATCACATAACCACAGAAAAAGGCCATATGTGCCAGTGATGAGTGCAGTTCAAACAAGGAAGTGCCCGTATATTTTTCTCACGTCAATCAAATTTGGTTACCGTCTCAGTGATCGCGTGCTTTAAAGTTAGCTTGTTGTCCTAACGGAAACCTTGCAGTAAAAAAGAACTGAAACAAAAGTTAGGCAGACAAGTTGAGACACATTACTGCTGAAAGCTCAGGTTTTCGGCACAGTCTGTTGATGTCTCTGTTCAAAATACTCATAAATTTTAAAAACGCCATCCTTCTGGACCGAAGGCTAACTGAACGTGGAGAGGAGCGATATTATTGCCATAAATTGCTCACACAAAGCTTTATTTGGGAAGTGCGAAATCCTTCGGAATTTAAAGCAATCTAAAGTGATACTCAAGAGAATTCATTCTGACAGGAAACTTGACACAGGTTGTCTCGTGCCATACTGATTTTCAGATTTTGTGCTGGTTTTCTCTCCTCTTTTTCAACTACTGTAGTATACCGAAGTACTGTTACGATATTCCATTCTAGACTGTTTAATACTTAGGTTGCTACGTTACGTTACATCCACGTGTACTTGCGTTTTAAGCCAGTTCGCACAAGAGACCCAGCCCTTCAGTGCCTCGGCTGTGACGCTCGGTTCCACACTTCTTGCCTCGGCGTCTCTGATGGGTTGTACCGAGTTCTGATTGCGGTTAATCTAGACCGTATCCAACTGAATTGCGATAAATGTAGATCCTCGGGGAGGCTGTCTGGTAGTTCATTAGGTACTACTAATAATTCGGTGCTCATTGTTAGTGCAAACATCACGTCCGACAGCGATGTTCCTGACCACAGAGTGCACCTCTCAACACAAGAAGTAGCAATCGCGCTTAAATGTAAGGCGAGCATTTCAAAAGAAATGTCTGCATTAGCTGAAGTGGGTGCCGAGTCACCAGTGTCGACTCTCAGTTACTCCCCGATACAAGCCGTAAAGAGTTCATCCATCCGGTATAGTTTTTAACACATTTCGTAAATAAAGCTTCTGGGTGTAAAAATGGAAAAACACGCACCGTGGAGTACACGCTCTCTTTTCGAAATATTGGTATGACTAGATCTCAACTCAAA
>LUCH01003660.1:45863-72065 GCA_013368495.1 Paragonimus heterotremus | reverse complement strand
AGTGGACAGGAATCCATCGTAGAAATTTACGGAAGTCCGCGACGTCAATTGTGATGATTAACTTAGCTCAACCCCAGTGCTAGCTTCGAGGCAGCCGAACTATGCAAAGCAGGTAGCTTATATCCCGAGCGCAACTGTACAGTTTATAGACAACAATGCAATAAAACAACAGTAATGAAAAATAAGTTTGGTGACAATCAGCATATTATGCGAAAGGCTTTTAAACGTGTGCCTCGTAAGCGTCTTTTGATGAATGTAACACCTTCTGATATACGTGATCGATTACTCAGCTGGTTTGCTTCATAACTTGAAGGTCGAACAGAAACAGTGGAACTGGAAATTACTTGCTCAACGCTCAAACCAGTGACCAATGGGGTGACTCAAGGAAGTGTCCTTGGACCGTTAATCGTCTTTATGTATATAAACGATAAACGTGAAATTATCAAGCGTGATAAACCACTTCCGGTTGCTTACGACGCCAAAACTGTCCACACTATTCCTTCCGGTAATCTCAACTCTTGTTTACATAATATACGGAAAAATTTATGTCATTGGAGTCTTAGTGTCAAAGTTGGCTTATCAAATTTTTAGCCAATTCATGATTGTCATATATCAGAGGACTTCATAAAGCTGAATGACGACAGTATACCAGTCCCTACATCAGTGCGCGACCTGAGTATACGCTATGTGAATACAGTCAATTTCGCTGGATATATCTTTCTTAATAACCGAAACTAGATGAACGATGAGCTACATTAAGCATTCATTCTTTCCGCTGCTGTCGTGCGTCAAATGTAACAACTCCATTGGACAGCACATGAAGATTACCGAGTGGACGCTCCAGTTTGCTTACTGGCTCTACATCCAGCAAGTTACAAGAGGCCCTTTGCTATCCACGGTGAAGCCATACGGTAGAATGGGGAAAGTCTTGAAATTATATCTTTTGTGCGTCACTTCTTGGATCACAGATTTTTAACAGATGACAAACATAAAATGAAGATGACAATACTTGGCCACTTGATCATTACTGAGACGCGGTTGTCGTTGCAAACTGTTCGGACATTCCTTCACAAGTTCAAGAGGACAAAGATTTCAGCAGCTCTACGTAAGTGTAAATGAACATTTATTGAGGGTAACAAACACGTTCACTTCGATAATCAAGAATGTATCAACCAGACTGTAGGTGGATGATGGACAGATAGTGCGAAATATATTCACACCTGGACAATTCAACCTTGTCTAAAAGTTCACGTCTAAAATTCGGGTCCGCCTTCATGAAGTTAACAGCTCCATCATTACTGGCCTTCGTAGCACAGCTAGACGTTGAGCAATATTAATATGCAAATGCCAACAAATACCTAGACTATGTCCTGAAGAAGTTAACAGTGATAATAAGTGACGGCTTCTCGCTGTTTGTTTATAACATCCATGCGAAAGTAGTACCGAATGGCATTATTGGTGACGCATCTGCCGGAGTTTTTGGCAGCCGAAAAGTAATAGGCGAAATTAAGCATTTTTCTTAGAAAGAACCCATTTATGGAAAGCCTGGGCTTGGGGTAAATTCGAATTGGTGACAGAAAAAACATACCCAGACGCAATACGCATTCTACCAGCTGGACTGCGAAGCTGTGCCGGGAATACGGGGATTTCACATTTGGGCTTGGTCGACCGCTTTTTGCCACGCTGTTTCCGATGTGAATCCAGCCAAAGCTCAGAATTTCATAATTGGGTCTTTTCTGAACCGAACACTGCCAAACTACCTATTAGTAAGACATTATGTGAAAAATGCACAAACTCCAGTGTTTGTACAAAGCGTAAAATAGTATTCCAATAATTTGAATGGAGTTTAAGAAGTGATACGGGCTTTAATTGTAATTATAAATCGGCCCGGTAAAAATTGTGCACTTTCAACTGGTGAAATTAAATATAGTCATGATTGTGATCTAACTACATGCACATGGCTTTTTGTGAGGATAATGCTGAAAACAGAACCGACTGACAGAGAACTACTTCCGTAATTCATCAATAAACATTAACAAAAAGGGTTTTTCAAATTTTGGGTTTGCTAACAGTTGATTTCTTCAAGAAATGTAGCTTCATTCAGGTTTGCAGATGTTTGAAAGCAACCAGATCTTGCTAACTGCTGTTGTACATCGGACCGGTAGAGTTAGACTGGGTATTGAATGAAAAGATTTACGAAGGATCCCCAAAAGTTTCACTGCATCAGCATACTTAGTTGCAACGTAGATAGTGTGCCAACAAAGTTGCTTAAAATGTCCGTTGAGTTTGCAGGTACATATGACGGGTTATTAATGGGCTATTAATCAATCTCCGTTAGGTTTGTTACCCGTACCAAGGTATAAATTCGCATTTCTATTAGCTATTCGTGAATTCCGGATCTGCCCACCACAAATCTTCGATCTATAAAGGAGGGAGTTGAATGCGACTATCAAAAATATCATGTTATAGTCGCTACAGAGTGGTAAAGATATACCACTTAACGGTATAAACGATGACAACGCACACTAGTCTATTATTTGAGTCCCAGGCAAGAAAGTTCGTTTGCCACCTTTATAAAAACGTACTTTGTAGTAGTAGGAAACCAGCCGGTGCCGCCAGTGGAAAATGTGCCCGTGTAACCATTATCCTTGCGATCTTAGCAATCACAAGGATTGTGAATCCCGCTTATCTATTTGATTATGTACGTATCTGACTCCAATGACAACAAGCTTGAACCAAACGACCTGGTCAGATCCAAACTTGGGTCAGATGTTTGTGTAATCGTGTTTGTTTTACAGACTGCACCGTGTTTCAATAACTATTACGATATAAATACCACAGTCAGTATTGGAACAATATATTTGATGTGAATGTAGTGTGGTAGTTTGGTCTCTCTTCGAAAATGTTCCTTTTTTCAACTGACCTTTATTTTGTTGCAGATATCTGTAAAGAGAAAACAATATATTAACACACTTCCGGACTGTATTAAAATGATAAGCCTTTTCAAACACTATCTGTTGTCGCCCTTATTACAATTATGCTGATTGTGGGTGTGAAACATTCACATTCACATGTACACATCAGGCCACCATCTGTAAAAACGAATACAAAAATTTCTGTAATGAATAGTATTCTTGTCAGTCGATTTACGTAATATGAGATGTGTATCACACCATTATGATTAAATGTGCTCCCAAACTCTTGGCGTCACTGAACTTTAACCTAATTCTGTACCAACCACATGATCGCGATTGAGCCAGACAAACGAGCAGGTTGATTCGACAGGCGTCTGCCAGTTATGGCTAAGTTTGAACAGCTAATCTGTCAGAAATATGAAAATGAGGAATGCAAGGAAGCACAGTCTCAAAAGTATTGTGCCATGTGAACAAAACGTTGCGGCAGCGTAAAGAAGGTGAACGTTTTCGTAGTTCTGAAGGCCTATTAGATTTGTTACCGTAGACATTAGGAACGGCCTGTCCTCTTCCGTGTACTCTTGGTTAATCCCCCAAAATGTTCAATTCGCTTAGCACCGGCCAGCTAGCCTTTATGCCTGCCTTCAATGCCTTTGAGACTCATCGTCTGAATCATTAATCTCCACGTTGTTACATCTCCACAGATCTGTCTCACCGTTGTCGGGAAGACGGTTAATTGTTATAGGGTTGACGCTGATAACCAAAACATCCGGTTGGGTAACCAAACCATGTTCGCTTGAAAAGTGCAGAGTTGGGTTACCCTCCCAGTAGTGTAGCGCCACGAAAAGTAAACAGTAAGTCTGTAATACTTGGTCGATCGATTTGTCAAGGCTTGTGCGCTCCCCCCACTGGATAAATTGTTCACTTGCTGTTTTCCCTGGTTCGCTGTCAAAGGGCTTTGTACTTTTTACCAGATCCCTAAAACATCTGTCCTGTCGCAGCGGTTTTCCCCGTAAATAAGTTTTCGTTTTTATTGTTTTTCATCTTTTATTAATGTGTGAACATTTTTAGCAAAACTCCTAAATGACGCAACTCACCTCCTTTATTTGAATCCCTCCAAATGTAGATCTACATCTCCCACTGGTTCTCGAAGTAAACAATTATTTGCATACATGTGGTCTTGCCATTCTTCCGTTACTCCTTATCTAACTCGGCTTTTACACACACCCAGTCTTCTTGCTCATCAAGTAATCAAGAGGTGAAATAAATGATTATCTTTAACTGATGCCGGTCGTAATCGTTCTACTTTTTCATGAAGTTCATAGTGGTGGTTATGGCTCAGTAACTCAAGTTCAGTCAACTGTTCCTCACCAGTTGTGGATGTGAGGAATACTTGTAAATCTGAAAGTTCTCTTTTTGAGAGGCATAAAGTCGATTAGGGATTTGGCTTGATTTGAAGTCAATGCATACCGAAGCTGTCATCACCAACGTTCTACCTTATAAGTTAGTCTAAAGCAAATGCTACCGACCAGTGGAACTAGAAGCCATTCAACTCATTCACTGATTTTTGCACTCTTAAATGAAATGTACAGCTTATGGCAAACATGTTTTCAATCACCATGCCTCCGATCAAAGTAACTCTGAGGGGAACTAAACATGAACTAAATTATCTTGGACTGGGTAATTAAAAATTTGTTCTTAGATTTTGTACTATCATTTCTGGCTCATTGGATTGCCTTGTTGGTACTCTGAACACCAATATGGACATGCAATTATTGCTAACAGTTAGTAGTTAAACTAAAATTAGTTTTAATTACCATTTTGATCAAACTGGTCATTCCGTCCTCATGATTCCAAAATGTAACGGTTTTCTGACGTCCAAAGTTAATCGCAACAAGTGTCACTAGACCACACAGTAAATTTGGATCGCAGACTCTAGGCGTTTGTGATTGATGTGATTACCTCACGCCCCACTCAGAAAGATACACATTACCAGAGACGTCTGGATCGGCACCTTTCCAAGTACAGTCTTCAAAGTGGACTATTATGTTCTACTTACGTCTTCCAATACACCATCTGTCGGTACGGGTTAACGTTCCAAAGAGAACTGAGACATCCGTGACCGTGGTCGACGAAATGCTCGACACCGACAGAATGAATGAGCACAAAACTTGCACACATGCAGATGTAGATTGTTTAGAAACGCCAACCCACTTCAGACGTCCTCAAAGGAAAAAGTTCTGATTGAGACTCAAGAAACATTGATCCAGAGCCCATCATCCGGGTAAACATATTGTGCTCGCCTTTCCTGAAATTACTGCTGCTAGAAGGACAGTTGCAGTATCAGCTGTTCAAACCAGGAAAGTCGCAACAAGTCTAAAAGACGAACCTCTCGCGCCGTATGAGATAATTTTATATACACAGTTTCCTAGCACACCCTTTTTATGCAAAAATAACGGATTAATGATGAATACACACTTACTCTCAGGTATAACCAACTTAGATCCTACAAGTAGGCCTAACACCAATCAATAAAGTACTACCTTATTTTCTTGTAACATCACTTGGGTAGTTTTGTTGGTTCCACCGCCATTTTTTCGATTGACTGAGATATTCCCTTATTAGGTCCACTATCCAGACACAAAACTACTTGCAATTTCGTCCGGCAAATCTGACAAACAGTTTTCCGAAGCCACAAAAAGCGAAATTGGTTAGATGGACGTTAATTGCCTACCAAAAATGGTGAACCAAGTGCCATACAGTGACACTCAAACTAAACTGAATTAACCCATATAGTGCAACAAGAAGATTTGTGTAGAGAGGGGGAGTGATCGTGTTATACTACTCATACCACTGCCATTCAGTAATGGACGTCAGAGCATAGATTTTGACATTGAAATAGTCGCAGGAAAAATACAAGAAGAAATAAGGGAGTGACGCACCGCATGAAATAATTCTTCGTAAGTAATGGAACGTAAAAGAAATGAGCATGGATGTCTGTGGCAACCGTGACGTTCTGGGCCCAATACCGTACGCAGATGAGCGTTATTGTTTGCTGTCTTGTTGAAACGCATAACACACCTGTTGAATTTCTGAATAAATAATCCTTGTGCCATCCGCGTTCTTTGCTCACAACATTCGCAAAATGTTCGGTACGTTTTTCTAACTGCTCCCGAACACATTTCTTCTAGTCCCAGCCGTGGTACGGATATGAACCACAGATGAGCTATAACAATAGAGAAACTCTAGTCTGGTGCTTCTTTTCGATAGGGACTGACTGAAAAGCCCATGAGAATGCGACGGCTCCGATCAGTAGTGGGTATTATTTAGTTTATATTAAATGAACACTTCCCTAAAAACCCATTTTGTTCCATTCTACTCCCTTTTTTCACACAGCAAAATGAGGAAACGGCCCACTGGTACATGCATACTAAATGTTTCAGTTTATTTGAAGTGTTACTAAAATCAGAACTTGAGTTCATGATAATGACTGCCAGCTATTTACATTTTCAGGAGCCTTTCTTTTAGCGCACATCATCGGTAATGAAGCGGACATTTCGGAACACTCGATTTCTCCATCAGTTCTGTTCCTTGAACGCATAGGGCTCGGCGTTTTTTCTTCACCAGAATCTTCCTCCAACAACCATTTCTGCGGGATCTACCTAACTATATAAATATGACGCAGTCTGACTCCAACTATAATTACGTTTCTGAGACAGTATTCGTGGGTGTCGCAAACTACCCACCAGTATGTTGACCAATGCCTTGTTGTTGTCCTGGCTAATCTCTCGTGCACACAGAGTTTTGTTCATCTCATTATGAGTAGCGTCAACGCACTCAGAGATAACTAGCTTCTTCGTCACAGCGAGATTATAATCAGCAGAAAGCCTGAACACAAGATGTCACGTATGTTCACAGTTTCTGTTATGCATTTTTGGACTCGTCTGCAATAAACTTTGGTGCTCACGTATTCTCTTCCCTGGTTGAGACTAAGGCCGTACGATTGAGTGCGTGATTTTAACATGGACAATCCTAACTCCTTGGTGCCCAGTACGGAACCTACGCAAAAGGTAGAAGAAATGAAGCTAATTCTGTGGCAGCAATAAGTGCAATTCGAGGCCGATAAACTGAAGTTAACTGAAATCTTGACGTTCAATGTATCCACGATGTCAGAGAATTTAAACATCAGGTCGAGTCCAACGCAGACATAATCACGAACGACATCACTGACTGTTTATGCTATCGAAGACTGAGTGACCTTCGAATCGTAATTTGGCATATACGGAGATGTCTTCCGAATGGATTTGGTCGATTTAGAGGAAGCAGACAGAATGAGGTTATTTTTTCAAGAACTCATTAGGACAAAGCAATCGGGGCATACTGAGTTCCTCTTTCCAAAGAAACATCGTAATCTTATGTTTGGAGGCTTTGACGAGTATTTTTGGAAAGTTAACTCTGTTTAGCCCTCGGTACCAGTGCCTCAGATTGGCTAAAAATATTAATGAATATCTCGTTGCCACTTACGTGAGCGTGGTAAATCAAGAGTATGGAAAGTATGAGCTGCCAAAATGATATAATCAGTCCCAGCGTTTAATATTCGTCTGCGGTCTACAATCAACCCGAACTACTGAAACTTATAACCGAATTCTGAACAAGATTGAAAAGGATCCTGGCATGGAATTGCTAGCTGTGACTGCCGTTTGAACACCACGAAACATGAAATAACCATGAATAAAAAGCTGGGTTTAACCGCAGTCCATGTCGTTTCACACTGGTCATCCAACAGAAGAACCAACAAACCTAATACAAAGTCCACTTCGAAACCCGCAGCTGCGTGACGTCAGTACAATCATTTAGTGTTATGTCTCATTATATCCGTCCGAACAACACAATTGTCAAAAGTGTGACCGATTTGCGTACATAAAGACAAGCCGTTGTTCCACCTAATCGTTCAAATGTCCATTTGTCACTTTTGAAGAACGACCGAAATAAGACGTATAGGAAAAAGAGCGAAGCTAAAGTCAGTTTTGGCTACCTTTAACTCCAATTTAGCTGCACGCTGCAAATACCTGTCAAAGACAAATAACGGCAGTCTGGCGCGCCTACAGTTGGTCAGTGACTTTTACATCAACCTGATTCCGCGGTGAATGTGGGAGAGCATTGGTTGTCCAGTGTACGAGAAAACAGAACAATCAGCTTAAAACGTACCTGAATGGAAAACGGTGCTAACCGGAACGTTATACTGTTGTAGTGAGAATGAGCGATCGCACCATACTGCTCACACCACTACTATTTATTATTAAGGCCACGGCATAGATTTTGACACTGAAGTAGTGGCAAGAAAAATACAAGAAGAAGCATCGGGGTACAGCTTGGTATGAAATAGTTTTTTGTACATAAAGGAACTGAGCACTGGGGTCCTTGGCGACCGTGACATTCTGAGACCGCTGTCGTACGCAGATGAGTGTTTTTGTTTGTAGTCATGTTGAAGCGACTAACCATGTATTGGTTTTCCGAATAAACAATTCTCGAGCCATATGCGTTCTTGGCTCACAATACTGTGATAGCGAGCACGGCAAAGTCAACACTAGTGGCACAGTCTATCTCACCACTCATCCGAAACTGAATTACTCAGGCCTTCACTGGTTTGAGCGGCTGAATCTTTTAAGAATAAAACTCAGCCGGTTGTACAGCAATGAGAGGACTGTTGCGTAATAAGGATGAGCGACCGTACTTACACGACTGCCATTCAGTAGTATGACCAGAACATACAGTTTGACATCGGACAAGCCGCAGGAAGAAACATCATAGTGCAGCATCGTCCAAAATGGTCCTGGCTACGTAAATGAACTGACCATTGGCATCTGTGGCAACCGAGATGGTCCAGGCCGAGTACTGTATGCCGATGAATGGCTTTGTTTGTGGTCCTGTTTAAACGCTTAACCCATGTGTTTCTTTGTTGAATAAACAACCCTCGTGCCATCCGCTTTCCTGGTTCACAACATTTGCCCCAGCAGGATACCAACAGCCAGATACAGAAGCTGAATAACAAAATCGATTATGTGTTCCAAGTGATCTTGAGTGGCGTACCAACCCAAAATTAATATCACCTTTACGTCCGGGTTCTTAGCATGTTTTCCGATCTGAGAGACCCGTGCCGTACGTTCTTTTACCAATAGTAGCCAACGAATTGGGCAAACTTAAAAATCTAAGGTTACTCAGCTAGTCAATTCCTACGCTTGGGAAGCCTCATTGGCACTGTTAAGAAGGCAAACGACTTCATTCGATAGTGTGAAAGTTTCAACAGGATTAAATGCCGCGCTAGAAAACTACTAACATGCTCTTTCAGTTTTCCGGACCTTGTTTGCAAACCTCAGTGATGGCGGATGTTTCACTAAATTCGATCTCACCGAAGGTTACCCGCAAGCTGAAGTCGACAAAAATTCCGGGGAGCTGGTGACCACTAATATCCACTGATATTTTTTCCCGTATCGTCGTCTCCAGTTAACGTAAAAGCAACGCCTGCAATCTTACAGCAGATCATGTACACGATTCTGACTGACCTCTTTGGAGTGGTAGTATACATTTGCAGCGAGATCGTGATGAACGTCAACCTTGTGGATTTATGTGAAAGGCTTGGCCGTATCCACGGTCGAATTCGATACCTTAGGTTTCATCTTCGTGTAGAAAAATGCAACACGTTTATGTAGTTGATCAAGTGCCGGGGGTTTATCATCGACTAATGTGGCCACCTTCCTGATCCAGCCAATGTCGACGCAATCGGTTTAATGTTCAATCCAACTGACAAATCAGTGTTGCGGTCAGTTCTAGAAGTGACGTGTCACTTCAGTACCGTCTTACACGTAATGCACCATACCCGAGGGAAGCTAACCCAGCTGTTGAGGAAGCACGTAGCATAGAACTGGTCAGTTGAAAGACAAAATATTTTTGATCATGTTAAGACTACGCTTGATTGTGATCTGCATCTGCCTCATTTCGACCCTTCAACGAACACAATGGTGCATCGGGTGTCTCAAATTACGATATTGACACAATCATATTCCAGAGATTCCTGGATGGTTCTGAGAAGGCAGTAGCTCATGTGCCATGGACTCTAATTGGAAAGGAGAATAATTACGGTTAGGTCGAAAAGGTGGCGTTGGCAATTATATTCGTGCCGAAGAAAAGTCACAGATTATCGTTCACTTACTACGCAGAAGCTGACGAGTGAATCGATAAAACTAGAATGTTTTGTACTATAACATATAGGACCAAACGGGAAGTCAACCACTGAGCCCAAAGGGTGATAGCAAAAACCCACCAGCAGTTCAGAAGTACAAAACCTTTTCATTCAAACATAAGTACTGTCAGAAGCAGAGTAAGCTGTTTACGTCTTCCTTGCGGCAACCTCTGGAGGTAACTTCGTTTGAAACTCACTTCCACGCTAAGTTATTTAAAGAGTATTACTCGGTAAAATATAATATTATAATGCCGAATATACATCTTACCCATCTAAAACTGCCCTCCAGAAGCCACTTTTTTGTTCATTTCTGTGCGCAGGTTGTTGTGGGCCTCTTAATAAAGGTCGATCCACAAGGTTGTGTGAATGCACGTACAGAACATGCAAGTAGGATCAAGTAAAATGTACTATAAAGAAACATACCAACCGAAATCATCGATAACGATACACGGACTATGAAGAATAAACATGCATAAATTCAAGTAAGTAAAACATGGGAGTCATCGGCTGCGATAAGAATAGCATATGTGACTGGTTCAGTCACGTTCGAGTGGGCTGTCACAAGTTGAAAAAATCAAATCTTGAACAGTTCGAATAGGGGACTACCGATGCAGACAATATATCAGCCTTACAGCGAGTCACACAAAAATATACGGGAGCTAATAGGCACTCTAAAGGTGGGCTTCGGACAAGAGGATGGAGTAAACTTATGTAAACGGCATAACCAAAACATTCAAATAATAACAACAAACACCTAAAGTATACTATAAACTCATGACAACAAACCCTTAACACCACGTTAGTGATAAGTTAGGGGTTCTTATGGCAGCTGATGACTCACTTCCATTTTTTACTTATTTGAATTCATGCATGTTTATTCTTCATAGTCCGTGTATCGTAAACGATGATTTCGGTTGATATGTTTCCTTAGAGTACATTTTACCTAATCCTACTTGTGTGTTCCAAATTCATCCAGGGACATAACTGCTTTATAATCCAGATATGATCCGTTTCCGATTCTTAAACGAATGCTGATCTACCCCATATGCACCTCTTCATAACCCCCTTACACCGACACTTCTTACTGGCACTCTCCCTAAATCATGGGAGGGCATTTTTATTAAGGCTATAACTAAAACAGGCGACCAACATTGCCACGTACGTTATCGATCGACAAGACTCGTCAGCATTCTTTGTAAAATGACGAAGTAATTGCTATGGCTGTCCATCCTAGAAAGAATCTTACAAAACAATCTTTCATTCTATCCTCAACATGCTTTGTTGTTGGCCAAATGAGTGTAACAAACACGCTTTCTCTTATGACCAGTTTGACTGGAGCCGATATAAATGGTTTTCTCCTGTGTTAACTTATGGTTTTGTCCAGGTTTTTCATCGGTTACCATCTGGCATTCTTACTAGTAAATTCAAAGCCCACAATATCCCAGGCCGATTCTTGCATTGGACAATATCTACCCTTGACAAGAGGGCTAATAAAATCACAGCTGGTTGTAACCTCCATTCTCCATCTCTGAGCATCCCAAGAACGTCTGAAGAGCGGGTTATTGATATTGTGCTGCTTTTGATCTTCTTCAAGAATCTCCCTGGTCATAATTCAGACAGCGTTTGTCTCTATGCTGTTGACCTAAAAACCTGAAACGGAAGTGATTCCAATGTCTTACAAATAAGACGCTGGTCACGTGACTGGAATTTTCTCATCAACCTGTCATCCGGTAGGTCTCAGGACTTGTCTTCGTAACGCACAATGCAAGAAACAGTGAATGGAAAACTTTGGCACCTGGTTGTTGATTTCGTGATCTCACGTTTACTATCACGAGGCGGCAGGCAGCTGTGACCATAACTAAGCAGCCTTTGTCACAAATTTTTATAAGAAATATTTCAAGAACGCGGTGGTATATAGAAAATATCGTTCTTTGAGTACTCCAGTCAAATGAAAAAGGGAGTACTTGTCATAGAATGCGTTTAGCGGTAAACGACGAAAGACAAAGTCTTTTTGAGTAACAGCAAAAAGTTACTGACCTCTATCAACCTAATTTTCGAAGACCCTTTGGTGATCTTGTTCATACGAACTTCTGTTTCACTGGTGGATTTGAAGAACTGTGACTGAGAAGGAGTGACAAGGTTACAACTGGAAACATTACAGACTATAACTTCGGATATTCGTTCATCAAAAGTTGAATTTTTCTGAGTTCTCATTTACCAGAACAATCCTACAGGGAATACCTGAGCTTCACTTTGAAGCACTACTAAATAGCCAGTAACGGAAAGTACAGCTGACTTGTAATTGTGTATTTCTTGGGATCTTCTGTACTCTGCAAGTGCGGTGCTCTATCCTGTTTTCACTTATTGTCCAGCAGACCGACAGACGTCCGGTAGATAACGATAGGGTCAAACTGACCCCATCCGAATGTTGCAGGCCTCCAGCCCAAAAACAGTGTACTAATAACTGATGTTGCCGAAGTCAAATCCTTGGCGATTACTAACCATTCTGGACACGACGTAGGTTTACGTCCGGCAGCCGAGGTCAGCTGTTCGTGTAGGATAAAAAAAAGTCCAAGTTATGTAACATGAAGGCGAATAATCTCACTGCTTCACAAACTCGCGGTCTGAGTTGTTTGTATGTCCAGAACAGTGAGTTAATAACGACTCGAAAATTTTCAGCCATCAATGCACGGGTTCGTGATTGGAGGCTTAGATCACTCGGATACAATTAGTGAGTCTTTTCGATATACAGCTGGCATCTGTTAACCTGAAAGACAATGATGGGGAACAATGTGCTATACCACATGGCGGGATTTCATCAAGAGCTAAAGGTTTTATTCAAAATTAACACTGTTGCTACCTACGATGTAACTTAGAAGCTAATAACTTCTTAAAACTAGCTTTAAAGATATACCTAACCACCTTAGATGAAAGATGGCTGAGTGGTGGATAGCTCTGCATGGAAAGAATTGTCGTCTGAATAGGGTCGAGAATGAAACATGTAGACTTCTGTGACACAACCACGAAGCAAAAGAAATGCTGCTCCGGGCTTTTGCTAAAGAAATGTACGGAGACTAAGTGGCCGTGGGGTCGCTGAACTCTTAGTAGTTAAAAATCACTATTGCTAAGTCCTGACCTTTACTTGATTTGTATACCTGACCTATATAGTTCTTAACCCGAGCCTGCTTGGTAGCAATGCGCTGAGCAGATTAAATGACAAGTAAGCTTTTCTCCAAGCATTTGTCTTATGCAGACCTCATAAGGCGTTTGGAACTCTTATTGTCTGTGTGGGAGAAGACCCATATAATTATCACAAGGATCGTAAACCTCCTTTTGAAGACATTTCGGAGCAACGCGTGTAAGACAAGTCAGATGGAAGTCAGGTACCCCCAGCCTTCCTCAGATAGGATTCTCGTAATGTCTACTCTACCCTGGGCGTTATGAACAACGTAGTGACTTCCAGAGAAGTCAGAAACAGTTCTTTACACAATGTATCTCTTGAGCATAGTTCGCTGCATCTCATTATGTACATACGTCAGCCTGTGGTTTTATATGGCAAAGTTCAATGGGCATTGGTAGCTAAACAACAAAATCAACAACCACATAAACACATGCACACTTAAAAACATCCTTGCACATCAGTTACCAGGGGAATCTGCTACTGACGAAAAACTCTTTCTGTAAGCAGAGGGGTGGCTTCCATTTGCTAGTTGCTACCGCCTCCGTGACCTTTCAAACATCCTACAGAGTGACACATATGCGCACACTTATCGCCATTTAGGGATAGACCTCAATTGTCCAACCAGCGTTTGATTTCGTCAAGCAAACTGGGAGCAACGGTGTTACCAAAACGCTGGAAACGTTGTGCGAAAGTTCAGTTGTGTAAACTAGAAATGGCAGAAGACCAAGCACAGACCGCTGAGAAACACCTGAAGAAATAAGAAAGGGGGTTAGAAGTCACGTTCCTTTTTAACTTTGAGTTCTATTATCAAAGAAGGATGTAACTTGCCGGCAGATCCCTCCTTTCGTGCCATAAGCTACCAGTTCGTGCCCAAAAAGGTTACATAAGACAGACCTGACATTTGGGATTAGACTACAGTCACTGGCCTTTGTCATACTATTCGTGATGATAGGCGTACCGGTTACGTATAGAGGGCTAGTGAGGATGGTTCAGTGGACAGAAGAATTAAAACCATTCGCCTAGCACTGATTAGAGGTGGCACGCTTTAACAAGAGCACCATTATCGCTTATGAATGAGGCTGAAGATAACCGATCAACATCTAGCAGGGGTGTGGCAGTCGCCCGTCTTGACGACTGGCGTGACCGTGACTTCTCCCTCATACATTAGGGATATTGTCAGTAGTTGAATAACCGTTTGTACGGTTTGTGAAGGGATTTTACTGGACAGGGAAATCGACTTTAGAGAATCCTACTATTAGCCATATGGCTAGAAAATTTGTTGGGCTCAATATGCTGCAATAACATAGATAAATAATCAACATCAATTGTAGGACTTCATAGCTCCTAACCAGTACAACCGATAGAGTGCGCAATGCTGGTACTTTAAACTTCAATAACGTCAACAAAAATAACTGGCGAAAATGATTGTTAAGTTAATGAACCAAGTAGAACGTTATAAAAATCACCTCAGGACTCCTAGTAAATCGTCAGATTAAAATAAGTGATGGTGTACATGAAGTGCATTCGAAGTACCTACGAAATTACTTCCAATGGAGCCAGTGCGAATGTAAGAAATCACAAAGAGTGAGAGAACCTGATGAAGTGCAAGTAAAAAAATATCCGCTTACACATTTGTATACCTCTAACCTTGTTCGATGATGACAATCTTACTGCCCAGACTAACAGGTAGTTGGTCCATGTTGAGATTTCAACCGCCATCGTTTGCAGCACAATGATTCTGACAAGCGCTGTGTGAAGCAGTTCGAAATAACTCTATACAAGTCATATGATACACTTATTTATTTAAACATGCGGTATGTGAGTACACTACACAAAAGTCGGATGGGACAGAACTGTATTCACCAGTCTTATACGTGTAAAGAACGGGATGAGGATGTTGAATTACGATACTTCAATAAAACCTAACTTTATGTTCTTCATATGCTCCTGAATTCGGCTGGTCAACGGAATCAATCTTTTGCGGGAGATTCAAATGTAGAAACATAATGAGGATTCCCCCTTAAAAATCAACTAGAAAAGGACATAATTTTGGTACTGTCTAGAACACTGACGTTAAGCTGGTAACACGCAGACAATCTTCAAATTACATCGATCAGAGGGTTACCAAAGTATTTAACAGAAAAAAATTTATAACATACGCGAAATAATTTCATCCCGCAGTAGACTAAATTCTGTTTTCAGTACGCTCATCAGTTCAGTCCGAAACTCGTCCAGTTCACGATTACAGGAAAAGGGTAAGAGATAGTCACTTATCTGTTTACCACAGCTGGCTGAAGTTGGTGTACATTTTTCGAATGTATGATTGAAGAATTCCATCCTATCCGACTCAGGAAATCCTTTTCCACCGTTGTTACTTGACCTTTTTGTTAGGAAAAAATTGAACCAACCCTAGTTATTGATACACATATCTGTCAAACCATAGCGTTTTGCAGAAAATGAAAAAGACGCATGCTATGTGGGATTCTACTAAACGTTGGTGTTACTATCAGCTGATTCAGCGACCTTCGATGGTATCATTCAAGGAAAGCTGTGAGTCTCCACCTTTACCTTACAGTTTAATAAATGAAAATAGTGTGGATGGATCCACTTTAAATGTTATCAAGTCAAAAATCGATCGTTTAGTATGGTGGAAATCTGGGTTTACATTCCAGCCGTCTGGAAATTGTGAAACACATTCACGATACATGCATTGATCACATGCGTTCAACAGTGCCTAACTTGTCATCACCGAGATATAACAGAAGGTAATAGATGTAGTGGTAATTTACACTAATGCATTTCTGAGGAATCTACCTTGGTAAAGCCATACACTTACTAATGATTGAAGAATCGCTAACAAAGGAATAGAATGGGCAGCCGACTTAATAGCTTCTAACTGTATTCGGCTACGATCTAATCTCGCTAGTTGGTCGAAAGAGCACCTATTTCTTCTTCATGGGGTGCGTCATGTGAAATATCCTAGGTAACCTCAACTTCAACATCTTCACTCAATACAACAGAAAGATATACCATATTTTTCATCTAATCTGGTCATATGCAAGCATTAGGCGACCATGTCAACTGACACTTAACGCAGTGGTATGGAAGCTATGATTGTGTTCAGCCTTGTGACCTCACAGGCCAAAAGCCTTCCAAAACGGCAGTCTGATTCAAGGTAGCATGGAAGCTGAGGAGATGTGTTCAGGACCCAGTGTACGTAGAACCATAACACTGCTGATTGGCAAGGAAGGACAAGCTGAACAGAGAATCCATAAAATCTGTTACTCTACAGCCTAGGGTAACAAGCTATTTGTTTGTGGCAGTGGTAAGTGAAAGCTATTCATGGCAGTGACAGATTCACTGTTGATCAGCCGTGAATTTTAAATGATAGTAATTGAGCAGAAATCATATTTGATCGCAAATTACGCACCATCGCAAACGTTCCAGTTACATCCTTTGAAAGAAAGGATGTTGTCAGAAATTGGTTTCTAATAGTGTTAGGGCGCTCATCCTGTTACTGTCCCAGGGCGCCTCTGCCGTGAGAAAGAAGAAACAGTTGACTTTGTCCTAGTTAGCGGACCTACTCAGAGCGGTCGATAGGGTGGCCTTGGCCAGTTCTTACCCGTCAGTCTTTTTACGCCGTTGTGCCCAGTAGTGGCCTTAACTATTGTTTCCGGTAAATGTCCTTCTCTTTTTAATGATTCGATAATGTTCTTTTTGGCCACTGCACATAATATA
Organism: Paragonimus heterotremus; assembly: GCA_013368495.1. NCBI lineage: Eukaryota > Metazoa > Platyhelminthes > Trematoda > Plagiorchiida > Troglotrematidae > Paragonimus > Paragonimus heterotremus. The sequence goes on along the minus strand of LUCH01003660.1, from coordinate 54,994 downwards.
AATATTCTGTATTTTTTTGTCCTGGTCGCACACGTTTTGGGGCGGAGCAAGGCTGCTTTTTTGCACGCGTCTTTTGGCTTGTCTTGGGAGCGAATACGGAGACAGTCGCAGTACTATGCGGGACCGAGATTTTCGTGTTAATTATTACCGGGACGAGAATCCGAGTTCTGCCAAGCGCATAACAATAGCAAGGACGAGCCAGGGCATCGTTTGGGAGGGTTTACAACAATTAGATCCCATTATCAGCGCACGATATACCTTGGTGGTTAATTTCGATGGTTACCATGGAGACACATATGTCAAGATGTGTATACCTGCAACGGTGGTGTGAAAGTGGTGTCAGAGTTCTCGGCAATAATGCAACTAAATCGGGCGTCTGGAGGGACGCTATTGCTTAAACACATACACACACCTCAGTGTGAACTGTGAAAGTGTGGTAACGAATTATCCCGACTCGCGTACTCGTATGGTGATCTGATCAATCTCCCACAATAGCAGTTTCCTGAGAAATACGATGAAGGTAAACTGTCCCACCACACTTTCGCTAATCCTGCGAAAGCGAGGAGGCATTTCGAAGACGGAATAAACAGTTAACCTGGTGTTCCGTCCACGAACTGCAATGAAACTTCCAACTTAACCACAGCGGAATTTATCGACGAGCCCTCATTTGTATGGTACTTTTTACACGAAACGACATACAGGTTGGTACAGGAGTCCTGCTAACTAGAAGTATACCTGTTACCCCCACTAGCAGCCGGTAGTCAACAGGCGTAGATGATGTACCAGACCCAGAAAGTATTCATAAGCGTCACTGTTGGTCCTGTGTCGTATACCTGAAATATGTATCATGGTCAAATCTATTGGACAGAAAACATTTAAAACAAACCACTTGTCTCAAATGGAACATCACCCAAGCTTGGTCCCGGCCTTAGCATTCAGATAAACCTTCCAGTTAATCCATTGTGGAAGGAAACGCTAGTCTCAAGTTTTGTTACTATTGGAGCTCATCAAGAGTACATTTCGTCTTCTGAACCAGAAGTTGCGCCCAGGATCTCGATCGAGGTTCTGTATAACCAAAATGAAAAAAGCAGGCGCCGAAAGACTCTCAGGTTTACAAGCTGCTTGTAAAACAGCACGTCCACAAATTGATGTTAGTCAACCGTGTGCTGTGCGTTGTAGTAGAAATTTACCATCCATATTGTTCAACTAGCACATTCCACGGAATTCCAGCCCACAACCCAGCGGTGGTTTCCCCCCGCACGTAGTGTGTACTTCTGCCTGGTTTTTGTGTGTGGCTGACGCTTTCCGTCGTCGGTTTTTGCAAGCTGTTCCACGTCCGTTAGTCCGATTTCGCTGGGCGATGGTTCGTTCGGTCGTCCGTGTTGTTCGTAACCCACTCGGGGACATTTGGACATACCTTACCATTATGCTGAGATACTTCACCGAGAGTTGAGATCACCACGCTTCTGGTTTGGTCACTCACGCCATGCGTTGTTCGTAAGACTCGGACAGGAAAGATTTCGTTCGCTAACACTTGTTGTACACCATCCTGTAAATCGCATTCAGATAAGTGTTTCGGGCAGCTCACTTTAATAGGAAGCGTTAGACTTGAGTTTCGGTCTTATTAGAGCTCATCAGTAGTGCATATCATTTTCCAGATCAGAGTTTGCACTCCAACCCTCGGGCCTGTGAGATTAGGGTGTTAACCACAAAACCAGTAACCTCACAATGAGCGTGACCGATTAACCATATCCAAACGCTCAATCTCAACGTTGTGTGGACAGCGTTAGACTTGCCGGATCATTTTGAAAGAAGAATAAACATAATCACCCTGTCCTGTCTAACCAATAACTCCGCGTCCAGGACTTCCTCCAGCCACGTTGAAGTAATCAACTTCATTGAACCAGCTAATTACCGTTTTTTTCATATACCCTACTAACTGAATTGCATCCCAAAGACACTAATAGGCCTGAGGTGTTGCACACCTTGCACCTGCCAAACGCTTACGTCTACCACATTCTTTCTTTTGATAAAGCTACATTCTGCTTAATTGTTTTTATGAATACTTATCGTGCTTGGTATGCGTCCCATCCTTGTCGAACTTTCAGACTTCGGAAGCAGTTTCACACAAGCTGATGTTTTGGGAAGACATACTTGGAACGGAAATCATGAGGCTGGCACTTTTTAAATACCAACTTAAGGTTTATTTCAGGTGGTTTCCATCTACAACAAAGTACAATTCCGCCAATGGATAAAATGGGAACACGCTATCAGGTTTGGGTTCAGCAGGTAGACCGAGCTTCACGCTATTTGCATACTGTGGGAGATTATAGTGATGTTCCCTAATCTAAACCACAGAAGAGTAGGGGAAGAACGACCAAACAGTCAGCGATGTTGCCGGCTTTATCCTGCTGAATTTTTTCACATAGGATAGTCACAAACATAGGGTTTGCCATAAAAGACGAGGAGTTAGGAAGAGATTGCAGCAACTACTGTGAGCGATTATTTTCTGATGGTACTATGTTTAATGTTCTGTCAAATGAATGCACCCATGTAAGTAGGATTCTGGCCAACAAGTTGAATATCTCTTCAAATAAACGTTGTGTTCCTTTTCGATAACGTTGTTCTCATCATTTAGCTTTAACTGGAAATGACAAGTCTGAGTAGTAAAAACAAATGGAGACTCGTGATTTGGCAATCATATCCAGCCAGTTTGCCACAACTTGTCCCACTTAATTTGTGGTCTGTCCATGGTGGATTAAAATCAAATGTTCAATAGCATTGTAGGATTCAAGCAAGTTGGGGATTTGCAGTAAGTCTAACGCGAGCGTCTCGTACTAATTTAGTGTTTTATACCGTCCACTGAATCACTCAGAACAAAATCAACTTACTCCTAACCAACTCAGACCAGCGAGTGAAGGAGTCGGATCAGTTGTGTAGTAAATCACTCATTCGACAACAACTGACTGACTCTGGCATCAACTTGCGCGCCGTTTCGTGTACAAAGTACCATACAAATGAGGGCTCGTCGATAAATTCCGCTGTGGTTAAGTTGGAAGTTTCATTGCAGTTCGTGGACGGAACACCAGGTTAACTGTTTATTCCGTCTTCGAAATGCCTCCTCGCTTTCGCAGGATTAGCGAAAGTGTGGTGGGACAGTTTACCTTCATCGTATTTCTCAGGAAACTGCTATTGTGGGAGGTTGATCAGATCACCATACGAGTACGCGAGTCGGGATAATTCGTTACCACACTTTCACAGTTCACACTGAGGTGTGTGTATGTGTTTAAGCAATAGCGTCCCTCCAGACGCCCGATTTAGTTGCATTATTGCCGAGAACTCTGACACCACTTTCACACCACCGTTGCAGGTATACACATCAAAACTGACTTTCGCGACATGCCGTATCCTTTCTCAAAGGTCAGTTTTGGAAATCCTTCTCACCTACTAATTACTAGGCAGTAATGATCACCGCGTCAATGACATCAAATTGGGAGAGAATGACCTCCAGAATTTCACATTAAATCAGTCAGAATCAATAAATCGATGTATAGCTCAGCGAACTAAGCGATTCCGAGTAAAAATTTTATGAGATAACCCACTGCAGTCAACAGAACACACACTGTTTCATCTCCCCAGACAACCGGGCAATTCAAATGTTACTGCCAACCAAGATTACTCTATCGTTTAGGCGTGATAAATCAGTTGTGATTGACACGTGTTCAACTGCACAGAGTTTGAATTATGATCCTGTAATAGATACGCACAACTAATGGGCTATAATAAAACTAGTATCTAACCTGGTGTTGACGTTTTAGCTCACGTGGATGTAGACAGAGTCAAAATTCGGTATGTTGTTTATTGAACTGTGTGCGACAAATTCGTCATATTGCTTGCCTGATCAACCAGTACTAGTCATGTCTTGTTGGCTAAGCGTTGTGTAGGCTGAATCGCGGTATAAACAGTTAATTCAACCTTTTAAAATTATTTAGATTATAGTCGGAAAAAGTTAAAAAGGAAAGATTCACTTCTGTTTCTGATGACGCTCTAGTTAATGCCGTGTCGCTGCGGGCAACTTTGTCAACAGCCTTGCCACGTTTGGATGAGGACTCAGAGCAACGCATGCTGACAGATCAATTCTTGGACGGAATGCCACCAACAGTCTGGAATCAGCTCAGGGTGGCTCTTATCGCACATCCGATGACGTCGGAACAGCCGGCTGATGCGGTTCGACAACTACTGGCAGACAACTCCCTGACAGTCGGCGAGTTGAAGACGAATGAACCAAGCGAACTGAATGACCTGCGAACCGCAGTGGAAAAGTTGACACAAGAAGTGGCCACGTTGAAGATGAAGAGGGAGCAGAACCGTGACGACGTCTGTTATCGATGCGGAAGACGTGGACATTGGCGAAGATATTGCCCGCGCGGCGAGAAATTGTTTCATGTAATTAAACGTTTTGCTGATTGTTTTTTGTCTGGGAAGGGTGATCCGATAATAGGAGCGGTTGATAAGACGGCAGTTCAGGCGAGGATAGAAACCGATGATAGCTCGGAGTGCTGTTTGATTGACACTGTGGCTGTAATTTCATTGATTGTGCCGAGGTCAGGAAAAGTTTCTCAGCCGTGTGCGATGGTCGTTCGAACAGTCGGTGGGTTTACACTCAAAGTTACGGGCGTTGCGGAGTATGATGTCTGCATCGATGATCACGTTGTCAAACAACCGTTCGTCATCTGCCCGGACGCACACCAGACTACATTGAGAGCGGATTTTCTTGACCATGCTGAGACTGTGAGTGATTTGAAGCATAACAGACTCGTAACGAAATGTGTAATGGTTCCGTTGTCGATAAAATGCAAATCTCAGCTTGGACAACTTGAAGCGAACGCACCCGGAACTATACCAGCCTGCGACAGTCGGTTACTGAATGAAATGATACGCAGATTCCGAAAACTGTTCACCACGGATCAAGACCCGTATGGCTACTGTGACTGGATTGAACATGAAATCTCCATCAAGCCAGACCAATTTCGACCATTCGGGCCCAGAAGGACTCCGGTTCACCTGCAGCCGGAAATTGGGCGGTAAGTGAAGGAAATGCTGAAGGAGGAAATCAATGAGGAGGCTGATAGCCCGTTCAATCCTCCTGTTCTGTTGCTGAGGAAGTCCAATTGGAAATTTCGATTTTATTTCGACTTGAGACGGCTCAATAAGATTACAGTCAATAATGTCGTAGCAAACCCAGTCGTGACGAAAATTTTCGAAGAGCTACAAAATGCCAAGATATTTACAGTGCAGTCTGGATATTGGCAGGTTCCAATCACGCAATCGGACCGAGACAAAACGGCGTTCACAGTGGGAGAAAAGCAATATCGCTTCGAACGTATGCCGTTCGGACTGTCTGTTGCCCCGTTCGTGTTCAGACGACTGATGTTGAAGGTGCTGGAAGGATCGAACAATACTGTTTTCGACGGAGACGATATCGTCATTTACAGCGGGAATCAGACGGAACACAGCGGACACGTTGCAGCTGTGTTGCAAAAGATTGAACAAGCCAGCCTACGAATCAACAGTTCAAAGTGTCAACTGGCAAAAAGAACGGTAATACTACTCGGTCACAAGGTCGGTCAGGGTGAGGTCTGGCCAATTCCTGGGAAATTGATTACAATCAAGGCCATTCCTGTGTCAACTTCGAAGAAGACGTTGTGACAGTTTCTCAGTTGTGTCAGGTTCTACAGCCGCTTCATCAAAAGCTTCAGTGATCTCGCGAGCCTATTGTACGAAATTGTGAAGAAGAAGCGTTGATTTTGGTGGGCAAAGAAGGCCAATCAAGCGTGTTGTGAAATTCAACAATCGACAAAGAAGAAACAGTTGACCCTGAAATTGCCGGTGGCTGGACAGAACTTCTTTGTTGCGACGGATGCGAGCGATATGGGAATTGAAACTGTACTGAAGCAAGAAGGCGGTATTGTGGAACATGCCAGTCGAGTATTAACTCCTGCTGAACGAAATTACTAAACTACAGAGAAGGATTGTTTGGCAATCGTGTGGACTTTGGGAGAATGAAAGCCATACTTGCTCGGTCGACATTTCCATGTGGAGACCGACCACAAGCCCTTGGAGTGGACTGAATCGGCGAAGGACCCCCGAGGAAAGCTGGATCGTTTGGCGTTGCGATTGCAGGAGTACGACTTCACAATTCACCATATGGCTGGAAAAAAGAACTATGTTTCAGATTTACCGTCCTGAACAAAACACATGGATGAAGCTCACAAGGATGCGATCGGAGTCAACAATATTGAACTGAAGGACGATCCCGGGAAGTTACAGGCAGCACAGAGGACGGACCCGACAATCCGAACGGTGATTGATCAGCTTCTATCGGGAGAGCAACCACCAGGGAACGAGGAAATTCCGGAGGTGACATCCTTCAGAACGCACTGGTCAGACTTGCGGTTGAATAGTGTGGGAATTTTAATGCGCCGACTTCGGGATGGAATAATCGTGCCTGTTATCCCGACGAGGTTGAGAAAGGCAATTGTGAAGGAATGTCATCAGTTGGCTCATGCAGGATGTCATCGAACTTGTCATGAAATGCTGAGACAAAGGGCATACTGGTCGGGAATGAAGAAGGACGTTAACAATTATGTACTTGCGTGCCAGCAATGTCAGCTGCTGAAGAGCCCCAACTATCCCACTCAATATCCCACACACCCAATTCCGGTCAGTGAGATTGGGGAATTATGGTCGCTGGACATAATGGGTTCCCTCAGTAACCACATCCAGAAATCAATACATCATAGTGATGACGGAACATTTCACAAGGTGGATCGAAGCAGCCGCTATACCCGATCAGCGTGTAAGCCCTGTATGCAGGGCGGTAATGGAACACACTGTTGCAGATCATGGAATACTGCGACGTATGTTAACTGATTAAGGTCCCTGCTTCGAAAGTGAAGAGTTTCGGAACTGTTTGGAGCGTTTAGGAGTCAGGAAAATTTGCACAATGCCATACCATCCTCAGTCAAGTGGACTGACGGAACGAAACAATCGCACAATCAAGGAATGATTGGCGGCGGAAGGAGGGAGCTGAGAAGAAACACTACCACTGATTCTGTTGGCTCACCGTTGTTCGCCTCAAGGAATAACGAAGAAATCGTCATTCGATATAATGTTCGGGCGCATGCCACGCCTGGCAGTCGATCAGGAGATTGGTTTATGGGGAAACCGACGGATGAGCACGCGTGAATTAACAGAAGCCCGGAGACTGGCCAACCAAGACTTGACGAACGCACACGAATTTTCCAAGGAGCAGTCAACGGTAAGGTTGTCGGATCGAAGTGGTGCGTTTGAAACTGGTTCGAAGATTAAATGCAGAGACTAGCGAAGTCCTGGTGCAACGGGATCCGAATCTAGGAAGTTCCTGGTAAAGTGGAGGGGACCTCATGTGGTAGTGGACCGCCGTGGTGCAGTGTATTTGATTAAGAATGAGAAGAGTGAACATCGTGTGCACCGAAGTTAGCTTTGTAAATGGTATTACACTTCAGGTGTATCAACGTCAGCGAAACCGATACGCAGATCGTCGAGAGAGCGAAGAGAACTTGAAAGGCTTTTGCTGCATCTGGAACAATATTTGCGGTTGGAGGAGTGTAATGAGGATGAGCGATTGCCCCATACTATTCACACCACCACTCTTCAGTAGTGGGGCGACAGTATGGATTATGCCATCAAAGTAGTCGCAGGAAAAATATGGAAGAAACATCACACCAACACGACAGTGCAGTATATCATGAAATAGTTCTGGCCACACAAACGTGTTGAGCATTAGCGTCTGTGGCAGCCGGGACCTTCTGGGACGAATGCCATGTGTAGATTAGTGTTTTTGTTTCTTGTTCTGTCTGAACACCTAACCCGTGTTGGTTTCCCAAACAAACAATCTCTGCGCTATCCGTGTTTTTTGCTGTCATCAGTGGGACCAGCTGAGGTGATCGCAGGTTTTTAGTGCAAGTTGGTTGGTAGTCTGCATTATATGAGAGAAGAAACCCATCATATCATCGAACGTGGGGTCTACCCCAAAAAAAGTAATCAGTGGGAGGAGTCGTCCACACTGGACCTCAGGTTTCCTCATCCGATAAACGCAAGTTGTAGATTCTCTGCTAGGAATGTGCATCCGTAGTGTACATGCATGTGTGATCACAAAGATTCAAACATGTCCTCTTTTGCTGGTGAGGAGATTGTCAGGTGTTTGCCACTGGGTTGACCTAAGTATCAGGTGTGTGAATGTTATAATAACATTTCCGAATTCTGTTCACTTAAGATAAGTGGATATTCACCCAGTGGGTACGGTGGTTATACGAGGTACTCAACAAGAACGCAGTTGACAGATTAAAAATTTACAATAAGGCGAAAAGTGCAACCAAAGTAGAACTTTGCCAGCCTGATTACTTAATATATCCCGTAAATCCCAGCAGACAGTAAAGTAGTTTGTGTAGTGAGACGAGTAGACTATGCAACTGTTGTTTCGCGAATGCAGGAGGCAGCTGGGCAAATGCACAAAAGAAATTGCAAGCAACAGTTAGTAGGCACAACTGCACGGTAAGACAGCAGACAGTCCATGTAGAACAAGTCAGATTCAGAACAAGATGTGTATTCACTACACCACACACAATATCTCATCTAGTCTTTTATGGATACTATAGATATAGGTGAATGTCGAACGATCTAATTGGCCAGTACAGATATGGCTTACACGATTGGCTGCACTCCACCACATCCTTCCCTTTTTAAATAATCTTCGGTATTCTTCGGTTTCGTAGAACGAACTCGTTCTCTTCAATGGAACTGAATTCAGCTGCTCTGCAACTTGTGTTCATCGTTTCTTGCTTCCGTAGGTGCACTCTGTTTCTCCTTAATGTCCCGTGATTTGTGCGCACCACATAAGAACCCTCACCGTCTCGTACTTCCACAATCCCTGGAGACCATCTGTCACAGCCCATACCGAACGGCTGAATCCAAACAGTATCCCCTTCGTCAAGTCTTGACAGCTCATGAGACCCTTTGTTAAACACTTGTCTTTCTAGTTCCATTCGTTGTTTCAAACGTTTTCTTACGGTGTCCAACGTGACAGTTTG
>LUCH01003660.1:19643-34456 GCA_013368495.1 Paragonimus heterotremus | reverse complement strand
TGGACTGAGAGTTTTCCGTAACGTTACATGAAACGGTAGCTTTAATAAAGCTTACTTACTACTGGTATTTTCCGTCGTTCTTGAATACAACAATCTACTTCAAACGAAGGAGGAATAGAACATTTATAATCTTCAGTCGGTCTTATTCCAAGTTCTCTGAAAAGTCTGGGTGAATAGGAAAACTGACAGCATTCCTTGAATTGTAATAACTCATCGCTATCCGTATTTCTTGTGCAATCTTGTGCCCATAGTCGGGGGTCCAAGTACATGTCTGTCGTTCGAACGATCCCTACAGGTGGTTCCTAGACTTTAATTATCGTTTTATTAATATTCTGTTGCTGTTTTCCCTTGTGCATTTGGAATACAAAAGCTGGATGGCATAAACTACGTAAGTTATGTTGAAAAATGCCAGTGGTATGTTTCACTTTCTCCGTGCATCATTCGACAAGCCATCAACTCTGAATTAATTAACGGCAAACGTCATAAAGATAGTGCAGGTAAACCGATCACGTAAGCCGTTGTTGATCAGTAAACGGTGCCAAGCTCGCTCAAAATTCTTGCCGTTGTGAAGATTCCTAGACTCATAGTTGTTATGGACAAACTGTACTGGATATCGGGTTTTGGTAACCCATTTACAAATAGGAAATGAAAGGATGACCATCATAATTAGTAGCTTATCCATCGGAGATAGAAGCTCGAGACCAATTGGCAAATTGTAATAGGAGCGGCAATGCACAACAAAGGTGATGACTAAAGTAACAGTAAAGAAGGAAGGCAGTTTACAAACCTGATTAGTGTATCAAAACACTGCACACGTAACAGGTTTATATACACAAATATGCTAGTGGGACCTAGATCTGATCAGTGGAAGACTGTTATCCAAAAACGAGGCTATAAAAGTGGAAAAAATCCTTTTCAATTGTTAAATGATGGTCTGGATTTTACTCTTGATATTGCCGTACATTTAAGACAAAGTTACCATCCATTATTGGACGAAACAGTCATTGAAAATTGACGTTGGTAAGCATCAGTTTTTTATTGACCTGTTAGTATCCAGTCCTAAATTATTCGGAAAGTTTACGTTTAGTGATATAAACAAAGAAGGTTAGTTTATTTTCGACAGGTAGCGCAGTACAGAATATTATTTTAATTATCACATCAGCATAAATGCGTTTCGAGTTGGATTAGCTACGATGATTTATGAAACGTTGTGGTCATTTACTTCCACTTTCGGTTGTTGTGAGTACAACGTATGGGACGGTTATACTGCCGCCTGCTTTTGATCACATTTTCGACATTACGCGCAGACCAATCAGGTCGTTTGCATATAAGAATGAGTTAAGTTCACCCAGTCGAGGGCGATGAGGCATGGGACTCTGCCCACAGCAGCTGTTGGAATTCGTCTGTATAACCAAGCCCTGTGTGTCCAGAAACGTTTCGTTCAGACTTTGGATCTGTCTTCGCCATTCCCCCACCCTGCTAGCCTATCAAGAATCACTGTTCAAGTGGTTACTTGATGCAGTAAGACATTGAATTACCTGACCGCATTAACCACCCGTCCCCTGTTTACCCCTTTCATGATTCCCCCTGTAAAATGCGTGATGTAAATGTGATGTATTTAGCCTGAAGATGAATCACTGAAAACGAGCATGTTAGCTACACAGTATTTTTTTACGCGAGAATGAGAAGTGATGATTTTTTTACCACAGTTTCAAACAAGGACGGACATACCCTACCGTTCAGCGACCATTCACAGGACACTCATTGTTAGGGCGCCCACCCTGTTATCGTCCCAGGGCGCCCCCCGTGAAAACGAAGAGAAAAGCCACTTGACTCAGTCCTAATTTAGCGGAACTGGTCAAATCGACTGAGACTTTTTATACCGCTATGCATATGTGCGATCCTAACTCTTTCTCCATAAATAATTTGAAATTGTCGTCCTAATTGCACACATTTTGAAACGGAACAAAGCTCTACATTTTGAACGCGTCTTTTGGTTTGTCTTAGGAGACAGTCGCGGCACTATTCGGGACCGAGATTTTCGCGTTAGTATTTACCGGGACGAGAGTCCGAATTCTGCCAAGCGAACTATCATAGCTACGACGAACCAGCATACCGTTTAGAAGGGTTTACAACACTCATATTTTGGCGTTGCTGGTTAAAATTTAACAAAATATTTGACTTCATTTTCGTGTCAGAATTTCAATACAAATCGTATTCATGCTAATGATCAAATTTCCAAATTCAATTCCACTCAGAACCTTCAATATGTGCTGAACAGCTATGTACAGTTAATCTGTTGAATGGTAAGTTTGACTGTTAAAGGTAATAGTCCATAACTATCCACAACTGGTTTAAGGTCAGTACTTAAAGATTACTAGATAACTGAATCGCTTTGGTTGCACATGGACCACTATTTAGTCCACTTTGGACTAGGGATACGAAAGTACTGCCACTGAAAGCTTGCTTCGGTAGGGTGTTCCCAGCTTTCTGGCTGAGGTCCAAAGAACAGTGAGCACGTCTGGCTACAAACTCTTTCTGCTACGACGACACTAATGACGTTCGCGCTGCGAATCGCTGTGCTCCAATCCGATGTTTCTTCTCCCTTCACTCCTTTTTGCCCCCAAGCAATCAATAGTTTTTCTTCATAAATTTCGACGCACTGTCACTTACAGATCACCCTCATTGTGTTCTTTATATACGTATGCATATCGCAGTGTGATGGGTGATGAAGTCTGAGATGCGATTATCCCGGTATTCAGTGTAACTTTGGGATACGGTCAAAGCCCACGAGGACTGGATGGCAGACACCACTAGAGGTCGAACAAGTCATCACTCAGTGAAATCAGTCAAACGGGTGAAAAATGACAGGCGACAATCTATAAGTGGAGACCTCAGCTAAACAGGGATGAACCGGGCGCAAGTGCTTAGAATGCCTAATTAAAAACCTCGTTGTGTGGTACAACGGAATTCCGATTCATAAACACCAGCTCACGAGCTGCTACAGAGCACTTGGGTTGGACAACAGAGATCGTGCTTTACTGAACGACTTCTGGACACAGTATGCATGATATGTCTTTTTTATTGTTGCACATCACCTACCGCTGTATTGGTTCACAAGCAGCATCAGCTAATCGGAAAGTGTCTAACAGTACAGCTGAGCGTCCGGGATTGATAAATAACATCAGGCTACATATATGTAATATTGTCATAATTTTGGTCTGCATCCTTATCTAGTTGTAGCCAGACTGAATACTTCTGGGATAACACAGTGTCCACAGTTTCCTCAAAAACTGCACAATGGGATCACCGAAGAGCCACTTATTTTATGTGTAACACCCCTACTTATTCAGTATTGACCGTGTTTTCTGGGGTTCGATTGTCATGTATACCCTTTTCGTTACGAACTTTCGCAGGTGCTTAGATATTTGTAACTAGCGTATTCGAACGTACGTCTCACGCCGAGTACTCGCTTATTGTTCCGTTGTACTACCGTTTTGTCTAATTGTCCGCTCGTAAATCGATTTCGTGTATCGACAACATACCTCTTATCTGCAGATTATGTTATTCTCTACCAGTCGTCTTGGTTCGCTTGACCCTGCAAATGTAATACCCATGATGTAATACCTTACTGTAATAGTCGAACTCGTGGAACTAATAGTAAGTGGTGTACTAGCTCAAACTCGATGCTGGCTTCGACGCAGTAGCAGTAGAAGACCAGGAGCTATAGATACAATAACGATTTTTTTAAGTATCGGGTTACAGACATTTTTATAGACGGCATTACGCTGGGGAGTTGGTTACAGAATGTAAAACAGACGAGTGTTGATCGCCCCACCTTCTCGTGGTGCTTGAGTTGCGGAGACCTTGCCTATTTGATAGTTGTCGGACCAGCAGCAGCAAGATAAGCAAGATATTCTCGATTGGTTCTAGTTCTGCTATTACAGTTGGTGGACGCGTGGCTATGACGTTGTTGTTTGTGAACTACCAGCCCACAACCTGCGATCATCACACATACTCGTTCAAAAACACCGTAATACGTGCCGTGAGGAATATATTTTAGATTACTGATGAGTAGTCGGGGATTTGGTTTATTTCAATTTGAACATCACTCACAATTGATCGCAGCTGTCGCATTCGCATAGACTATCCGGTCGGTCCTAATCGCGGGGTTATCGATTGGAGTTAACAGGACAGTTACTGTGTCTCCATTTCGAGACGATCGGGCAACCTGATCATTACTCACAAGCGAAAGTGGTTGAGCATTTCACATATGATAATTCAGTCGTGCCTAACGTGAGGTCAATGGCGTAGTGGTAAACACGGTTGCCTCACGAACAGCATGTCCGTGGTTCAAGGCCCGGCAGTGGCGAGAATATATTTTAAGTGAATATAACACCTTGTAGTAAAGCAACACTCCTGAATAAAATCCGATTTAACTTCACTACCGAATGGAAAAAACAAAATAATCAGACTGAGATAATCCCTGTTCACAGTGACCCTTTCAAAACTTCCTGCGTGCACTGTTCCTCATCGGAAGCTTTGACCACGTTCACCATGCGATAGACACTTGAGTTTTATCCGTGGGCTGAATGTCTCAGAGGAATTCTATACTAGCGAACATCTTCAACTCGACTACACTGATGGAAGAATCGTATCTTGGACTGCCGCGTTACCTTCGGTCTACGTTTTGTTACTTTTAGCTTTTTCTTAATCCCGTGGACCTTTACGCTGTCTACCGGACTAAAGGTGAACTGATCGTCGGACAGGTGTGCACTCGGATACAACACCCGGACTCCAAGCCGAAAGGCTTATGCATAACCAGAGTCAGTCAAACGGATAGACAAGCAGACACACACACACACAGAGAGAGAGAGAGAGAGGTCAGATTAGTCGCCTCAGAGTTGGCACTTCCGAAATGAAAATATGGGTTTTAAATCACCACCAGAAACATTTACTCTCGCAGTCTGTAGATTTCTGGAGAGGTTGATTTGCGAATAAACACGTTACTTGTGAGAAGCGCGTTACGCCTATAATTTGACGAAGTTCGATCAGTCCTCATATGTATCGGCATGTTATCCTAGATCCTAATCGTCTAACCGAAACCCGTATGATGCGAAAGTTCTGCGTCGATTGAAACCAATCGGCCTTCGTATCGTGGGTATAGCATTTTTCGGACTGAAGCGGGTTTATAGAGGACAAAGCACCTCAATCTAGACGACATGTTTGAACGCGCTTTCGATATCGATCTCCATAATGCAAAAAGTTGCCATCGTTACATTCGTATATGGATAGAATGGTCAAATAAGACATGTTAACAAGACGTGGAACGACAGGGCTGAATAACATGGTAGCATACTCAGACATTCCAGGTAACGCTTGTTGTTTTAGATGCATGACCATAACACGTCATATCCGAGTCCACAAATGCCGAGCCACACAAAAAAAACGCCGTGACGTACCTCAGATTCTACTAGAAAATTAACGGTTTTCAATCAATTTTTAGTGATTTGTGAATCTGTTTCGTTCATTAATACAGCTTTTTCTTATCTAGCGTTTGACTAGACATTACTGTGATAGCACAATCCGTTAGGGAAATATCGTATTACACTTTGTCCATTTGCAGGTGAATGATTTGCCAGTAATTTGACAATTGAACGTGCATTAAAATGGCTTTTACCTAGGCTGCCTGTGGCGAAAGTGTGGAAGAGTCTACTAGGGATTTCAGTGCAAAGCTTGTAGACACGCAATGGGTTACCTACAAATCGGTTCGAAAGTTAATGAAAAAGTTCGATATAACCTGCAGTGTTAAGGACCTGCAAAAAAGTGACCGACCAAACAAACCGACAGATGACCGTTATGCTATTGATAAATGGATTGAGAATAACAGAACGTTACGAGCAAGTTGTAATACTCTACGTTTCAACCACCTCGGGTGGCCTTCCTCAGGAGTGTCAGTCCATTTATCAATAACATGTTAAACACAACGCCCAAACTGTTTGACTACATTCGTACTAAATTTGGTGCGGATATCCTACAACTGATTAATGACCGTTATGCTAGTTATGCTGTGCGACGTTGGGCTATCTTGACCACATGATCTACGGCTAACGTACACAAATACTGGAGGAATTCAGTGACCATAATATCGGAATGTAATGCAATCTGCTAGACTATTTGGCAACGTGTGTTGTTGTTGTTGTTGTACCTAAGGAGAATACTTTTGTGTAAGCAAAGCCACGGATAACACTTTAGGCATTTTGTATTACCTTAGAGTTTGTGTGTTAGTGCTCTCTTTCCTTTCGATCTTGGCATGACGATAATGTCAACCTATCAGTAGAACAGCACATTTCTAACGGTCATTGGTATATTCACACACTGAATAGATTCTATCAGCTCTAATTGGATACTCAATCTAAGCAACCATACCGCGGATTACTGTCTCAATAAGATGTTGTTTTGATTCACTTGTAGCGGAATGCTTTATAACGGATACTTTAAAGCTGGACGCGTTAGGACATCAGTAACAGATAGACTTAATCTATGAGTAATACATAAGGCAGTTGTGAATGGAGACTGAATATTCATTGCACAGAATGTACAGTATGTCGTATAATGTCGTAAACGGCACTGACAAGCGTACATCAAAACATGTAGCCAGTTCTAGCTAAAGGTATCTGGTACTAACCATATGCTGCGTATGGTTAACATGTAGATCACGAAAAATGTGCCAATATCGGTAGTTATTTTCCCATAACGACACAAAATTCTCTTAGTCGCGGCCCATCAGTGAGAACTGATTCGAGCACGATATTTGGACCAGTCCGATTTGCACACATTTTCCTAGTGTCAAATGTAGGTTGGCTATAAATCGAAAGGCTCGTTTTACGCTATTGCCTCATCTAGCTACACATGCGACAGTGAGCTCTGTTGCGCCTACGTGCATTTCGCAGCAGGTGGTTGGGTTTGTAAATGATCTAACAAGTAAGGGATGGATAATATATGGCACATTGATAAACCGTGGAAAACTGGCCAGGTTCCACTAGCCTGTCTAGGCGGGATATCAAAAGAAATGCACTAATGTACCGAAAAGAAACGATCACACCATACTACTCGTCAATGAAAAGGCAGAAGCACGTAGTTAGTTACTGAAGTAACCCTGTGGAAAATACAAGAAGGAACACTGGGATGCACTCTAGCATGAATTGGTGTCTTCCCTAAAAGAACCTGGCACGGGCAACTTTGGCATCCCAGGTTCAGTGTTGTATGCAAGTGAATGTTGTTGTCTGGGGTGGTTTTGAAGTGTATATCCCATATGTTGATTATCCGAATATTGGGTTTCCTCTTACCATCCGCGCTCTTGACTCATAACGCTAATCAGCTTCGTTGTCCCACGTTGACTTCTTTCACTACGATGATCACGTCCCATGAGATACAGACGAGAGGTTTAGTTGGTTAACACGCCAGTAGGCTGACCATCCTAAAAAGTCTCCAGAAAAATACATCACGAACATTCGAGTACGGAGCTAGCTTTGATATAGAGTTCAGGGAAAGACTGAGATTATTCAAGACGATTATTTTGAGATTCCCCGCGTAAGCAGTGGGAGCCAGCTTTCCTCTCGAAAAACAGTATTCGGTATGGTGTGTATTGCAAAAATGAATTACCATTCAGTAGCCCAGTGGTGCAAGTATGTAAACCTAACTTCACTATCCCACTTCTCTGCTACTGCTGGCTATGAGCCGGACGTTTGGTTCTTCACCATATACCATGAACGTGGTGGTGGCAAGTCACGGGACTTTTAACTCACTTGATAAGATTAACAATAGGATGGAACCCAGATGAACACAGCTACTAGAGCGGTACCAGTTAAATAAAACTTTGCTGACCATTGGACCAAAGTAACGACCTTTACAGAACCGGTGCTTAGTGCGAAATAGAGACAATATAAACTGAACAACATTCACAAGTGACTGCAGCTCCGACACTCATTTAAGCTTTTTGAAGAGAGGTACTGAACCAGAGTTTAGCTGTTGTCAGAATTTGTTAGTAGTGTGTATCCTTGTCCTGGAAGGGATCTGACATACGGACACGATTTCATAGGGAAACATGTTGACTACTGCCGAATGACCTTACATCAGGAAAGGCCAAAGTATTTTATCTAAGCGTTCAGCTTATGGATGGCTTTCAGGTTATTCAGTAACCTCGAAAGGAGATGCAATAATTATCGTGGCAACTCCAATCGATGGCCTAGCGTTTAGAACCCCTCAGCCCAGCGGAAGTCAACGAATTCATTAAAGTATTGACAAGCTTTAATAAGGATGGAATCCGAGTCTACTGTTCATCCAGTCTGGGTCGCCCAGGAATATGATTCCTCTTCTTCTGTCGCAATGTTCGGCCAGTTTTACCAGTTTTACCGCAACTGCAGGTGAACCACCAGATGACATGAGGAGATTGAACCAACAACTCAACTTCAGGGCAAAAATACACCACCATCAATCACGAAACATTCAACTATAAAAGGTTATGTAGCTAGACCAATGACTTCGTCCACCATGCTATTAGGCGACTCCAATCCTTATTTCCTAGACATTGTTACGCAACTGTTACTCATTGACGCTGGTAGGATATTATGTTGCAAACAGTCGTATTGTCCTATAAGCGAAATAGTTTGCCACACCCGGTTCATGTTCATATCCTGTTTGTTTTATTCGGTTTTTCGTCACTATATGTTAGACCGCCACAAATTGAACGTTGTGTGCAGTCAACCAATGAGAAGACACGAAACATTCGCATTTTCAGTGTCTTTGCCCTCTTGCTTGGGAGAAAATATGTACCTCGATATGGTGACAGAATGTGTAGTCTTCGGATTGTTTGATGACATGAACTGTATAGATAAACATGAAATACTTAGTTTCTCACGCATATTCTGGATTATTAGCCTCGAAATTGTCCGAAGTTTCTGTTTTTGATGGTGTGCCATCCGCGCCTGCCGTGGTCCGCACATCACCTGTCTACCCGTACACGCGTGTCCGCTATCTCTCACCCTGGCCCCGAACGATCCAATCATGTAACCCACACGATCGATTGGGTGACTGCATGTCTCATCCATTCATCATCGTTAATATGATTCCTTCACTCGTGTTCGATAAAGCTACGCCCTATTGCCGTTACCTGTTCTCATTCTACTCCAGGATGACTATGCGTCAGAGCTCGCATTTTAACGTGAACAGATGGCAAAAAACAATCGAAACAAGAACAGATTTGTTTGCACAATCCGGAGGTATATCTTCGATGCTTCCTACGTAAAAACTGGAGAATTGTACCAGGTCTTTAAAATAGGCAAAACAGGGATCATTGGTACAATCCGACTGTCTGATCGATTGACATCTTCCGGTGGTTCTGTTTGTTGTGGTTACTAAACCAAAGGGCGTAAACCAGCGACTCGACTTGAAAAGGCCTAGTGTGGTTTAACTTAACAATGATGATATTATTGACGGTATAATCAGGATATGTAGTACGAGATGTATTTCCACAAAATGGTCAATGATCGTTTGGGAGGACCTACTAAATGCGATTATTGTGACAGTTCGCGTGTTTGAAAGGGTTTTTTTCGATATACAGCTGAATAGGAGACGAACCATTGAGAGAACAACGGTGATCAATAACTTTATTTTCAGTGCATAGAACAGTAGCATTGATCGACACTATGATCAGAAAGTAGGAGAGTGTCGAAACGCAAATATCGTAAAATGAACAACGTTTTGTACTATTCGTGCGAGGAAGCAGTATGACCGTTTAGCTACTTGAAGTCGCTGAAATAAGGTGGGCCTGGGTGATATCATTACTGCAAAACTCAATATAAGAGTACCTCGTTGTAATCATCTTGTCACTTGTTAATTGATACTTAGGTGACCTAGAACTGAAGTGGTAGTCGGCGTTCTGTTCCCCAGGGGATATGATCAAGTAGTATGCGTTGCCAGGATTTCGGGCTGCTAAGGTTGACAACCCGTATGTACCAATTTTAAAGCCTATTATCATGGTTGATAATCTATTCTGGTTTATCCCCAAACATTTGTTTAACATCCAGTGTTTACCGTAACTCCTGGAGAAAATGAGGATCTAAATTTTGTTTTATATCCTCTCGACTGTGCAGCCAAAAGAGGAAGCCATGTGTCAAGCAATTTTTTCATACACGTGAAAATTTAATAGTCTAATGTTTATCTGTGAGATTTTTATCACAGGGAAAACTTACAGTGACATTTTACTGATGTTATGAAATGATTAATTTTCGCGCATCTCCTTTTCAAGAATGCACCAGTGTTGATTTTTCTGATTAACAGACTGAATATGGTGAATAATATAAGTAACACCAACTCCTTAGCTGAACAATGACTAATGAGACAGGTGTGATTAAAATGATTAGTTGACCACTCCAGGAGGTAAATTCTGTGGATATTTTAGTGGTAAAGAAATAACCAGCCAAAACCCGTTTCGACTAAATGCACTCACCCGTCTATTCTACTGGGATCACCTCCATAGATACGCTTCATCAGTGTATTGATTTTCTTTTGTCTGCGTACGACTCGGCGCACGTGCATTGGTGCATTGTGATTATGCCTGACTACATGTGGTAACTCTGCCCTGATGCGGATAGTGACTGGTAAAAATTGGACAGTAATCTGTCAGACCACACTGTAAACCTTTTGAAATGTGACGTCATTTGATTCAGTTCACAGTAAATACTAAACGTTGTTACCTCTGTATGGTGTTGATAGGAAGCATGTAGAAAAATCGGAATATTGATTCAAATCGACTTGTGTGCCTGCACGTTGGACTTGCTTTATCGTCCGACGCAAAAATAACGTTCGTTCACTCGGCCTAGCTCCGACCGATTAAATCCCGTGGAAGAATGAAAAAAAGAATAAATGACGCAAACCCGTGAATTGTATGAAATGGGCCTGAATATCTGGTTTGCTTCTGGTTGCAACTGCTTGCTTTCTGTCTTCCAAAACGGTCTTGATTGTCCTTATTTCTCATTTAGGTCGAACCTACTCATTAGATCTGTTGTGCGCAACAGTAATCGGATAGAAAGTTAACTTTTAAACTAGGGTATGTTGGATTGTAAAAATAACTTCCAGGTATACCTGGCGTATTATTGAAAGCGGTAGGACATTCAGTGTGTTTTAAAACAACAAAAATCACAATCGTCTGTAACACTCACTGAATTTGATCGACGAAACAAAGCGGTCAGCTCAGCTACCAGAGCGCGATGCTGGCATCGAACCGAAATCAGACGCTTTTGCGTGTTAGGTGAAGCGGAAGGATCGACGTCTGATTGAGAACAAAAACGACAACGTGTTATTAGTGTGTGGTGTGGAATGAATATGGACAACAATTACAAACTTCATTTGGTCTTCAGTACATTCCAGAGCAGTTATTGCACAGCTGCGTTCGTCGTGATCGGATTGTCCTGTGTTTAAGTTTCAAGGAATCAATGTGTGAACGTAAACAGCGTTGAGTCGATGGAACTGTAGCAAGTAGCCTAAGAGACTTAATTCTGAAAAATCTGAACTTCGGCTGGACACAAACCACTACCGGAAACGGTACGCTAAATACGACAAGCACTCTATCAGCTGTTCTGAGGTCACGTCGTGAGCTCAGAAATTGTATATCTATACTCAGTTACCCACATACCACTGTGATTTATGGAGTTCACCAAATTAACCAATAGGATGACTGCCCCGACAGGACTTCTAGAGCGGTTTACACCGAAATCTATCTACAGTAGTGCTCAGCATTTAGATCGAATTACTGACAACTGGTTTGGCATCCTTGATAATGTGAAGTTACGGAGATTCCGGTTTGCTTTTATAACTCAGCATGATTTCTGCCGCTGGTTAGATTTCAGCTGAAGATCAGTGTTATTCAAAACTGGACCTCTTAAAAGAATGTGGCAAGATGATTACATTATGTGATGCAAGGAAACCCTAGTTGGATACCAGCTATTCGGCAACTTCCTGATTGAAAAAAATATTACCACGGAAGTTACAAGTAGTGACGATACCTGGGTATACTACCGAAATCCAGTAGACGTTCGATATTATCCATAGATAATTCGACATTTTACAAACTTGTGCGGTGGTTAATGGACATCCCTAAACCGACTCATGAACCGATACGCCCTATTCTATTCAGAGATCTTTTGAGTCGGCAAAAAGTTTGGAGGAAAGTTCAGTGAGTCCACAGATGATGTATGCGGTCGAGAATGACTTATTAT
Source organism: Paragonimus heterotremus (assembly GCA_013368495.1). NCBI lineage: Eukaryota > Metazoa > Platyhelminthes > Trematoda > Plagiorchiida > Troglotrematidae > Paragonimus > Paragonimus heterotremus. The sequence continues at coordinate 22,178 of LUCH01003660.1, read as the reverse complement.
TTACCAGTGTACCGCTGCGTCGGACTGTTGATTTTTGGTGTGACTTTAGTCCCAGTCAGAATGTAAAGTTTTGTATTTCAATAGATCATTTAAAAAATTCTATTTCTGCTTTGACGGAAATCATTCTGTTTGAATTGGAAGATGCGAATTGTGGATAAATTCATGTTGTAGACAATGGTGGCCTACTGGGCCCTATATTAGCGGGTATATTCCTGAGAACACTTGGAAGGCAACCTCGTGAAATAACTTCCCGTTTCTTATTCTACAAACCTTACTTAAAAGATATTTTAAGATTTACTGGTGAATGTTCCCCTACTTCATTTTATAATGATTGGAACTTCATTCACTTAACCTTAGTGTATTTTATGGGGTGAAGGTCAACAGTTGTTTGTCATGCTTAAACTAGAGGTCAGGACGGAATGCTGCGACAGATTGTCTATAGTAAGTGTTCATGGGGTAGGTAATATCTGTAGTTACCTAGCTTCACACGGACTACCTACAGACCGGGATTAGTGAGAACCTTACTTCACAGAGGCAGAAAGATATGCGCAAGAGACCGACCGCAGAAAGTAGACAAGCGGATAATTGCTATCCGGAAAATTTTGTGACCGTCCACAGTAAAAAGAAGGCACCAAAAGTGACATGCTGAACTGAGAAGAAGAATGTATTCTCCAAATCCAATTCAAGGATGACCGTTTGACCAACATCATGAGTCGCATGCTGACATCGGCATTGTAACATCTATCCAGCTGTCCAGATGTGCGTTCTGATAAGCACTAAGCAGTTGCCACTCTATAGCGGTGATACACATCTGACTGTTACGTAATGTGCCAGTTCAGTTGCGGTTGCAACGACATTTACATAGGCAGAACAAACTGCTGCTCGTAACAGTATATGACGGAGCTTATCCCTAAGGTGTTATCAACTGCAACCTCAAAAAACGTCTTGTTGGCTGTAGCGGACAAGATCCCCCCAGACTCTCCAGTCGTTAAACCCGGTCTGACAATCTGACCTCGTCAGCTCGTTCAAGATGTTGTTACGTAACCGTAACCAGTGTTGTGAGCCAATGACGCGGATGGCACAAGAGTTGTTTCTTCAAGGAAGTAACACATAGGTTAAGCATTTAAACAGGGCCAGAAACAAAACCACTCATTTGCATACGGTATTCGGCCCCAGAAAGTCTCCGTTGCCACATACACCAATGCTCAGCTCCTTTAGGTAGCTAAGACCATTTTGGGCGAAGGTGCACTCCAATATTTCTCCCTGCATTTTTCCTGCGGCTATTTTGATGTCAAAATATATACTCTGGTCCTACTGCTGAAGAGTAGTGGTATGAGTAGTATATTACGATCGCTCATCCTCGCTACACTAATGGTTAGTAAATTAGCACTAATCTACCAAAAGCAACTAGTTTTGTGGATGCACGAGACGTTGATGCAAAAAGTTTCATTGTCATTACAATGATTGCAACCTCAGTAGACGAAAGGTTGAAACTATTTGGGCGGTCCGTTCACCTGTTGTTGCTAGGCGTAATCTGCGTAGAATCTGCTGTTTTTACGTTAATGACTGATGACAGTAAATCGAAATGTTAACATCTCGCTACATATGCCTCCTCTCAAATATGAATAAACGAATAGAGGAAACTCAGTGTTTTAAACTCTTAGAATTGTCAAATCTACCAAATGACCTAAAATCAATTTAAATTGGGGAGGAATTTGTCAGTTGCTAGCGAGTTATGTGGTAATTTACGTATTAAAATTGAACATCACTCACAACCTATCATAGCTTTTGCATTTTCACAACATTTTCAGTCAGCCCTTTTCGAAAAGAAGCACTAGACTCGAATTTCGCTCATGTTAGAGCTCGTCAGTGTTGCTTATCCTTACCATGGCCAGAAGATGAACTCCGGCCACGCTTTCATGTACCAGCCATGTTGGTCACTGTGTCAATGGCCTCATATCAGGCATGACTGGATCACCATATGTAAACGCTCAGATACACTCGTCTGTGAACAACGTTTAGACTGCCGATCGCCTTGGGGAGGAACGTAGTAACTGGCCTGCTAACTCTAATCGATGACCCCAGGACTAAGACCTCTATCCAAGTTGCAGTCGCAGGAATCACTAATTTTTTGAGCGGTGTTTTGGTTACTGGTAGGTAGTGGGGTATTTTGCGTGTTCTGCTAAAGGTGAAGCTCGTGTATAGTGCTTCATTTCGGAAGGGGTCGGCTTAAACGTCTGTTGGAATGCAACAACTGCTAACTGTTGAGAGTGATGTTCAGCTCAAGTAGTGTTGAGTCCAATCGAATGCATGTGAGCCATGTAGTCAGCCAATCAGATTGCTCTGACCTTCAAGCGATCAATAACACATGCGGGCATCGGCTGCCTGGGCCGTGTGGACTGAGAGTTTTCCGTAACGTTACTTGAAACGGTTGCTTTAATGACGCTTACTTACTACTGGTATTTTCCGTCGTTCTTGAATACAACAATTGGCGTCGCTCGATCAAACATGCATTATGTCAAATTCACTACAAGC
>LUCH01003659.1:50576-66728 GCA_013368495.1 Paragonimus heterotremus | reverse complement strand
ATTCTCGGTGATACTATGGGACATGACGCCCCTTTCCTACGCCGATCCATATACACCGTTGATGGAAACCATCAGATCATAGCGTCCTTTCCAACCAGTTTTAGGAGCAACGTTTCGTCCACCCTTATTCACCTGAAATCTTACAAACCAGGAGAAATAGTATAAATATCGTATAGATAAGGAAGCTGGAAACATTACCATACATGTTCCATCCTCAAATACGTCAGGATTCTTGTTGAAATTCAATGCAAACTTTGTGGTCGTATATTTCCATTTGGGCCATATCTTCAAAGCACCGCAGCATTAAGCGCCCTCAAACCATAGGATGACGAATGTCGTCTGGAAAATTGCGACGAGCACATTTATCAGGCTTACAAAAGCCAATTAACGCCAATAGTGGACGTAGGATTACGGAACATGGTAGTAAAAATTTCGTAATGGAAAGTATAGGACGTCGTGCGTGTGTCAAAATGGAACATGTGGGCCAATCAGAAAAGCCCAAATCTCCGGAACACACGGGATGACAGAACCCTATAGAAAAACCCGAGATAACGGTGTGCCTGAAATGTCACAATCTCTGTCCTCCGGCGAACCATGTGGGCCAATGTGCAGCGTTGAAAGCCGAGAGAAAAACAGACAGGTAGATGTGTGCTCGAACAGCCACGTTCAGAGCTACTAACATAGCGCAAGGTGTAAATGAAAATCTTGAAAATATCGTGATTATGACGGTCGAATTGAATGGAAATGAATATCACATTATTCAATGAATAAAACCAAGAAAAAATGTGTTGACACTGTTTATGGTTGCAAACGATGCAAACTTTAGTGGTCGATTATTGAATGGAATAGGAACGAACGGGACATAGACTGAACAAGTGAACTTGGTTGAACTGCGTCTATGCGGTTTATGGTTGCAAATGATGCAAATATTAGTGCCTCATAGTTCACCGCGGGGACCTCCAAAATTCCACTGAACTGCCTGGTCCAACGGGGATTACAGGGAAGTCTTCCATTAGGCCGCCGAACGGCTGGTATACATGCACGAAGTAAATGCACGGCAATAGATACTCTACTGCAAACGGGCAATCGCAACTCCAAATCGTTGGATTTACGCTGTAAGTTTTACTGTGGTCCGTCACAGCAATGACAGTCGCGGAAGCAGCGAAAGTCAGGTGCGTATCGTCCATGAAGTATTTAGACATTAACCGCACCGCCTTCGGAACCAGTCGACTACTCAACCCGACATAATATGCACAATTATTTATTTGCGGGTATGATCGGCAAGTAGAGACGAACAATGCCTGAAAATCGTTGAGGATGTGGTCGAAGATGGCCGTTATGCGCTCGATTGCCTGCCAAATCCGGATATGCGCGTTCAGATTGTGACGCTTTACTGATCGATGCGTCGCTTCAACGACGTTCTTGTCACGTCGGCCAAACGTGGGTATCCTCGGGCTGCGAAAGTTGGTCCACTTGTGTGACATACTAATGAGCATTGTCATCAGGTACTCATTATAGAGTGAATAATCGAGGTTCCGCATGATAGCCAACGCTGCAGCGTACCTCCATCGGTTACGCGTGAGCATAGCTATTGTAAACCACTTGCTCGTGATCAGATTGGAGGTCCAGCCGCGCACGTTCTTCAGGATGTGCACTCGGCACAGAAGTTGGTGGACATGCGGAAGCTCTTGTGCAATCGCCGCCTGTATGGCTGCACTGACGTCCATGATCATCGTCCTCATCTCCACCGGTACAACGAACAGCAGGAATTGTCGAAGAAACAAGGAAATTGCTACCGTCTTTTTGTTTGCAAGCCAGCCGAAGCACACCGGTAAACGCATTCCACAAGCGTCTATAACAACCAGAACGAACAAACTATAACGTTCCTTACAACTCTTATATGTGGCGACAATCCCGACAATCTCGGGGTAGCGCCAGCATAATTCTATTTGTTCATTACTCATGAACATAAAATGGGTCAATCGGTTTTCATGATCTACATCCAAAGAAACACTTACCGGCTGTGTTCAGCTGAGCGTGCAAACGACCAAGGTAACCAATTGTGTTTCTCTTTGCAAATAAACGTGCACGAAGGTTGCACACATCCTTCGTTGTTGTGTTCGTATCGACGTGATCGCGGATATATTGAGTGATGTTGAATGAAACCGTGCCGTTGAGTAATCACGGTCGAATCTCGGCGATTTCTTCTTCCGTGAGGCGGCGTCTTGGAACGTCGTACTGCGCTGCAATCTCGTCACACGAATGATTATGCAACATGAGGAATTTGATGATCCGGAATTCTCCGTTGATGCTCCGGTTGACGTTGAAGTAGGCGGGGCATTCCGTTTGTCCAGTGGCCCTCTCTCTGGTAAGCAGCACGATGAGCACAATACATTAAACCTACAGACGCATGCGTACACACGTCTTTTATGATCACCCAACGCAGGTTCGGTTGATTGAATGCTATATGAAGAGCCGGATTGAACTGCGAAACGTTTCGAATCGGCTGCACCGCATCTGAGTTTGGGAAGTGCCGTGGAGACAAGACGCCACCAAAATGTTACTGGAAGGAGACAGATATATCGGAAGTACATGAGTTCATTATAACAGTACGAGAGAAGGCATCCTTCCGACATATGCTGCACATTTATTGCGAGTGCGAACCAATGACGACCAGCGCATTTCCGACACACGTGATTGGTTGACAGGGTGCACAGGGTTGACTGGATGAGGCAGAGAAGAAACCATGTAACACGAAGGGGGGTATACCATATAGGAGAAACTAACCATGTTGCTGTAGAGTGCACGTCAGTAGTGCGTTGGTTTCATGAGAATGATGGAAACATTTTTCGTCACCGAACCAATACTTTTGGGACTTGATCTGTGTATTTCAGCCTTCCAATTAACGCTGTTTATTTACCATTGATATACAATAGGCACCTTGACTGAAAATTCAATTTTAAAATTTGTAAAATTATTTAAAAAACGAGGATCCGCGCCAAAATGACCGTTGTGCATTTTGAACGACCTTCGAACCGGACCTCGGAAAAACAGGTAATTGCCTTATGAATAGCTTAGTCCCTATGTTTCAACAATGTTTCATTCAACGGAAATATAATAACGTTTTCCTGCTTTATCCCATTCAAATTTTAGTAAAACCATATGCTTCCACATGTATGAGATAATTTTCCATTATATTCCACCAACACTTTTCCGAAATAACAAGGTATGAAACTTTTGGTTATCTTTTTCATCAATCCCCATGCCACTGAACTACCGCACATTCCTAGCTTACTTCTTCGGAGGATTAAAACAAAATGATGCCGTAGCTACATAATTCTAGAATTTACTAAACCGCAAAATTCCACAAAATTACAACAACATTGGCGGTAAAAGAAAATTTTTTTAACTGACGGATTACAGAGATATTTACGTTCTGTCGATTACACGCAGCACAAATTACCTGCAAAAATCGTGGAGGCCTCCAGCTTAGACTCATTGAAAACGGAGCTAGACAAATGTTAGTACAACCTTTTTCCCACTTTATACTAATCGAAAAATGATTTGCTCTTGTTGTTCAGGGCGATGTGGAGTTATGTTTCTTCTATCTTTACTCTCAAACCACTACCGAAAGCATCCGCATCGAAAGATAACGCAATCTGGTCAATCTCCGGATCACACCAGTCAAGCATCAGGACGTCAACAGGCTGACCTTCATTAAGTCCTGGATTTGAAATTGAAGCCAATGAAATCCTTCTAAATGATACATCCATAATGCCCATGAAAACATTAAAATCTTTGTTATAATCCACAAAGAGGAGAGTCCAAGTGGCATAAATAGCAAGCGCACTTTAAGAAACCTGTTAGATGTTTTCGTAGCCTGCGTTTCTCAGAGAATTGTACTCAGGATTTTTATATCAGAGCTTTTCGTAAATGGGCGAATCGGTAAAGCGGAAACCTGTTAAAATACCTGATGGATTCCAGGATTTATTGGAAGCTTTAAGCTACGACGTTTTGAGAGCACAGCCAGATGATGTGCTTAGGTTTTGCATTGAAAGTCTAAAACGTAGATTGGAGGAAGAAAAGAAGAAAGGTACGTTTGTTGCTGTACAAGCCAAGCTTTAACGGACAAGTGGTCAGCCTATTATTATCACATTCACGTTATGGCATGCAAACGATAAATTTCACGTGACCTATAGCTGTATGTGCCCGAAAAGTGCCCTAGGATACTTTGTGCAAGGTAATTGGGAATTTGCAGAGGTGAAACCGGTGCTTATTTTGCCCGACACGTGTATTTACAGCATGAATCTCTTTAAAATCCGCTTACTATTGTCGTCACTTATGGTGTCTGTCAGCCTGTGCGGGATTCCATGTAATAAACAATTTCGTAGACCAAGCATCTTTTGCGGTCACCACCGCTGACGACTATACTTTCTTCGCTCACAAGGCGAGTGAAATCCTAGTAACAGAGTTGAGGCCCGCTAATTTTTTGAGTGCCCTACCGGATCACAATATTTCAGGTTATCCCGTTCAAAGTTGTAATCCCCGTAATGTAGGTTATATACTAAAACTCTATGGATATCAATAGTTTTACTAACCAAATCAGAAGCCAACCGTAAACAATTCTACGTACATATCTGGCCAACGAACCTAATATAGCAGCGACACGCGTTCACTCTTCCTCAAGTCAGCTGGAAGAAGTATCTTGTTGTTTGAAAGTACTCAAGATTTCCGGATATCCAGGATGTGGTATGTGTTGTTGATGACAACAGCGTAGATATCGCAAGTGTCTTTGATATACCCCAAGGTTCTACCGCTGTTTAACAGCACGGAAAGTAACACGACTCTGTAGACAGTGGGTTCGGTTTTCATTATCCGACGTCAATTTACCCAAACACGTCCGTGAATATGACTGGCTGAACACGCAACTTGTGGTAGATGGGCCAATCTACCAACAAGCTGCAATCTAACAAAAAGAAACCTAAAACACTGACCACAATCTCACTACTAATGCGGACCCAGTGGGTGAATATGGCCTCTTTTTCTAAATAAGGCTGGAAGAAAATGTCTTATCTCTATCCATACTTAATCCAGGACGGATTGTTGAAATCACAAGAACGATGGTCATTTTCCTTCACTTTTCCTAAATGAATGTACATCGTGCACTATCACTTGCAAAGAATAACACGCGAGTAATCGAACTGCACAATAATCCAGGGACGCAGAAACGTCAACTACTCGGTGTGCAGCTATTCATATAGTGTGCAACCTGAACATCGTCCTTCAGGTCCCGAAAAGCAATCGTTAGCAGTACGCTCAGACTTAAACCAAGTTGTTTGGGCTGGAAGAACTCTGCTTTGTGCCAATGCAACATTGGATTAACTATAAGTTGGTCCACATGACTAGGCCTACGCCTTTACGGCCACTAACCACAGTTTAATTAAATTACAGAACTCACCTTGAAACACCTCATGACTTGCAAAGTCAAATTTCTTGACGAAATTCACAAAGAGATGGCACAGCGGTAGTTTTATTTGCGATAACTTATCTGGATTCAACTATCAGGTATCACCATGTCGACTTTATTGCAGTTATCTTAGAATCCACAGAGCTTCAAAGATGCAGTGGACTCTCATATTTCGATACTAGGAATATTTAACAGAACCCTGCTAACGTAGATCAGCAAACCCATGTTCCTGTATCTTCCGATTCTTTGCCTGCTATTCATGCACTTTAGTAAACATGCAATAAGCGCATCCTTTAAATAGTGCACGAATTGTACGGTAAACGATCCATGGTAGAATATGTCTTATTTCTGAATCGTGCTACTTCAAAGTTTTTAAACTAATAAACCGTCATCCACAGTTTTGCCGCTTTGAAGTCATCCGCTAGCCCTCTCCAACTCTGTTACTTAGAGCAGGATCGAGTGAATTAATGTTGACTTGTTGTGACGGGTAACCCTCGTTTATTCAATCAATGGTCCGGTAGATTTAATGGGCCACCAAAGTTCACCAGATTCCCACGAGGTCCACCGACTGTGTGCAAGAAACAACTATTGCATAATGTGGCATCAATTAGCCCTTTATTTCTTATCAACCGAGCTTGTGAACTGACAGTGAGCACCATGGAATTTGGGATTTTTGCTTCTATCGCTGCAGTCAATTATGGATACACTGTTGACTTCTTAAATATTGTATTATAGATAAGTACGTCATCGCTTTTGGATCAGGCTGAGCGATTCTTGAGCCGGTGACCAATTATCTAGGAGGAATTAGTAATGATATACTCACTGTGCTGGTGCATATTCATTCAGGGATTGTAAATAGTGGAATTCTGTCATAACAGACGCTGGTTAGACGTTCATACATCGTCCACGCTGTTAAAGCGCATTTATTTCTCGCCGCCGGCTTGTAGATACGCAACAGACAAGCGTCTAATAGTGAATAAGTAGCCCAGTGCTGATCAGCGGCACATCGAACTACGCGTATCAACAGGTTGATGCGCGCCAAACAAGTGTGGTGCTGGTGTACGAGCATGTGATGAAACAAGCTGTGATGGCCACTCTACAGGTGAGCCCAAGTAAAGTTAATGTGCTGGACTATCTGAGACCTGATATGTCTGCTAGTCAACTTATAAGTAGCGCAAAAAAAAGAGATCAACGTTTATACTCACTGCGCCAAGACTGTGAAGCCCTAGAACACCAACCAAACCACTGGGTTACGCCCAACTCACAGGGTAAATCACCCACAATGAACGGCTGACCGCTTGCCAGGTCTTAGCGAATTATAGCAGATCATGCCGTTTTTCATCTGCAAAGTCGATCGGCACACTATTCTGACGCATACAACGAAGTGACAGATGTACTTTAACAGGGTAGCAGGCGCATGTACTGTGGTACTAGTAATTAACGATTCACCTACCTGTCAGTGAACCGCTAAGATCAACAGTCGCAAAACAGACCGCCTGTTTTTGCGCCGATCCTACTGAAAAACTGACCAGTTGAAACAGGTAACCAGCAATTCCTCGGAATTAGCTTTAGTCCACAAGCTGCTTAACAATGAGCGCCACAACAAAAGTTTCGTAACACCTCAGTTCTATCAAGCCTAGTTAAGTACGCCATCCTAGAGGTCCAACATCGCCTCGTACAGCAATAAGTATAAATCTCGTGACTAAACACCCAACCCTGATGGATACTCATTTTGGATGATGAGTCAGTGATGGTTACATGGATGACGTCTGGAAAGGTCAATGGAAGAAAGGTTAGCTGAAGAAGGTTTTACTCATCCGTTCTGTTTAATACAGTTACTGAGGCGACGTGGTTCACACTGTATAAAAGGTGATTCAGAACTGCATGTTTTGTAGTCTCATTGTTCAGCTAAGACCATGAAATTAATAATGCCTACCCCAAAGTAGCAAGCGTACGGCGGTGGATTCAAGGGTTCCATTCTTACAGGATATTGCATAACCCTTATTCCAAACTACAGCACAAGGTACCGTGGGTCTTCGGTCCAATGGGGCCCTATCTACTGGTCTGCCTGACACGAATAGCCTTGTAGGTGTGACCAATGCACCGCGCAATTTAGTCTAGTAGATCGGCGAAATACGCGAATCGTCAGGGTAGTCAAAGATTAATGTCAGTGATGAGCCGTTTAACACCACATTCCACAGAATCCAACAAGGTAAAGTGATGAAAGCGAATCAAAGGATTAGTATGCTACTTTGCAGCTTGAGTCCCATATAACCCGGACTCAGTTAGCTTGCTTCTTAAACGCTCAGATTTGGTCTGTCTTCTGTACCCAGAAACCCAGAGCTACATAAACCACTACAGAGGTAGGAATTTATCAATTGATGTTCAGTTTCTTTGTGGATTCTGGTACAGACGACCTATTTCGATTTTGTGCCAGCTCTTCCATCTACACCTATTGGAAGTCAAAGGCAAACAGTATTACTCTCTTTAAGCGTGTGAATCGTTGTACCTAGTATACATCCTAATTATACCGATAACCTTACCACATTAAAGTTGTTGGGTCATTACCTTTTCGACGACTATCTCAAAGACGTGATAGTTCGATCAATGCCGATTTAGATGTTTCTTAATGAATACTTTGCGATCTTGGTTTGTCCGCTTGTTTCAACAACTGACGTCATATTTTCTAGAGTATGGTAAAGCTAACTACTTACAACATTTTAAAAGTGTTGAGGATGTTTTAGTTGTTGGTTTAACTACGCTTGGCTACGTTGTCTTATTTCGGCTGATTGGTTAGTCCATAATAAGAGTGACTGAAGGGGAAGATTAAGTCTCCGTGGTTGCAGCTCCCACCATTACTACAACAATCAAATCCTATTTTCAACTACCGGTAACCAGAACCACAAGAACCTTTTTATGATGCAAATAAAATTACTTTCTGCGAATTTCTAGCAGACGCCCTTGAATAATACGCCGACTGATGGACTCCGCTGTGTCTAACATAAACGGTGTATAACACACAAATACTTTCTTAAGCGTATGATTACTTCTGCTTTAAAAGATAAGTCATTTATTCACAGTGAGATTTTGGAATCTTCATGCAGCATTTAAAAGGAGTTTCGTTATCTGAGTGTGAGTATTTGCCAAATACTGAAAAACCGTAGTCATTATGCTCTCCTTTTTAAATCGGAGTGTTGCTACTAGTCCATTTTCCATGAACATGCACCATTCTTACTACATTGGTTTCAAACATAAAAACTGAAAATACCGTTCACTGATTTTTACAGACACACTAGTTTACAAAATTGATCCGGTGAATTATGAGAAGCTATTTCTAACAGGCATACTATCAGCTTATTAGAAATGTGCCGTAGTGATTGTTCGGTCTAATTTGACGATGATAGTGCCTATCATGAGCGAAAAAAAGACAAACTATCAACATGCTAAGAAAGTTAATTACACACAACACATTACATTTATAGAACTTTGAGAGAGTCAATTGGTGTATGTACCCAGAATACTAAGAGGGATAATACTGAATGATAGTCAGAAGTCTTCGCTTAAACGGACTGTTGCATTTAGGGTTTAAAAGTTGATGTAAAGAACAAACAGAACTGATGTTCATAATGTACTTGACGATGTCAAAAACCAAATTTTTATATAACAATCGGAAAGAAACCAAGTGTGGTAGTCTAAAATACGCGATAGTAATCGTAAGTATACTTAGCTTAAGTTCGGAACCAGTTTCTGCGCATCAGTAACAGAACAGCAAAAGGGCCAACGAAAGTGTAATGTTGTCATAACAATATACAGACGTAGGTGCAACTAAACAATAATAATAAAATTTGGTTATAAACTATACTCATTAAACCCGCCGAAAATTAAATGACACTCCAAGTCGTTCTAATAGTTACGCTGCCTTTTCCATAGATGTCCGGAATTAGACATCGTTTGCATCCGCCGGAACTTTTTCAATAGCAGGATTCAAATTCCAATTACTCAGAAAAAGATCCTTCGCTGCCACATCGCGTGTCATCAGTGTATTCATCATCGTCATAGCAGCCATGGGCCTGACCGGAAGGTACTGTGGTTCGGGCCACCGCCTACCTTAACAGTGACGGGGAATATCCTGTAAAAAAACGCTACTAAGAAGTTTGGAACTTAATAAAAGACTACACGGAAGAACTGTAAATGATAAGGATGCAGGTACGCCATTGACTGTGACACACCGCCATCTCGGATAGTGTCACCAACCAGCGATTTGGGTGATCACGAGGACTTCAGCCAGGCAGTGTATTAGGAGCAATTTTCGTGTGGACTGAAGATCACCCAAAGTTAATCGCAGCTGTCGCGTTCCCTTAGACCTTTCAGTTGACCTCTTTCGAAGAGAGGTAATAAACTCGAGTTTACCTCTTGTTAGACCCCGTCAGTAGTGCATATCCTCGCTACGGCCGAGACTAGAACTTCGACCACGCTTTCAAGGTTCAATCATGTTGGCCAATGTGTCGTTGACTTCACACTAATCACGGCCAAATTATTATATGTGAACGTTTAACCACTTTCGATTGCCAGTGATGATCAAAATTACAGCTCAACAAGTTAAAGATTCTTGTGATTTCCACCTGGAGAGAGGTCCTAATCGATGTGTCATCGATTACAGTTAACAGGATAGTTACTGTCTCCTCTCGAGCAACCTGATCACCGAAGACAAGCAAAAGTAGCTGAGCGTTCACGTATGATAATCCAGTCATGACCAAGGTGAGGTCAGTGGCACAGTGGTAAACACGATTGACTCAAGAAAGCGTGACCGGAGTTCAAACCCCAGCCTTAGCAAGAACATGCACTACTGACGAGCTCTAACAAGAGCAAAGCTCTAGTCTAGTGCGTCTTTTCAAAAGAGGTCAATTGGAAAGTCTACGGGAATGCGACAGTTGCGATCACTTGTGGGTAATGCATAATTTATACGAAAACCAAAATCTGCTACCATTCATAAGTACAATTTACGGGTAAATCGGTTGAGAATAACACAACGTTACGAGCAAGTTGTAATACCCAACTTGCTCGCAACGTTTTGTTATTCTCAATCGATTTACCAATAACATGCCAAACACGACGACCAAACTGTTTGACTTTATACATACTAAATTAGATGCGGATATATTATAAGTACAGTTTAACGAACACGCATGTGGTGTGCATAAGCTTAAGTCAGAAATGGTATTCACACATACAAGTATGTGCAGTATTGGGTATTATTCCACAGCAAGGTCACAGTTTATTGTCACCATGAAAGACCACCACAGCAGGTGTCAGATTGAGTGTGCCGGTTCATAAAATGAGTTGTCTGAATAAACCTAAACTTACACCATACCTGATGCCGTTATTCGGGCGCTGATAAAAACCATAATAAAGTCCATCACAATACCTACGAACTACTACTGTATGATAAGACGTAGTAATAGATATCTGTCGGCTAACGTCGAATGTATGTGGTGTCAAAAATGAAAGTTTTATGGTTTAATTTTATTTCCACAGCATGAACAAACAGTGAGTATTAAAGAGTGATAAGTATCACTAACTCAACCTGCTCTCTCAATGCCATCTTACTTGCAGAAATACCAAGGCAGGAGTCTAGCGATGGTGAATTGGACTTTTCTAGTGAGTTCTTCTTGTAAATAATCACTGAATATATTGAAGTATCCTCAACGTAAAATGGACGCAGATGATCAGTAAACTTGATTTCCTATTTTCTTGGTTCATATGCGAATAATGAAGGTTTACACTTTCTTGCCGGTTCGTACAAGGGGAATATGAAAATACGAAAGACTATTCTGAAATCAATGGTTTCCAGTAGATTTAAGCCGGACAGCTAGAAAGCTTGCCCAAGTATCGAGGTGTGACTCACGTGCTTTGGTTGAATTAGTAAAATCAACATACTTTTGCTGGTACTATATAAAAGAACACACAACGACTGGGGTCCGCCAAAATGTTAAATGAATAATGTGATCTTTTATACTGCCAAGAAAATAGCAAAACAACAGACCCATCTTATCAGTAAGACACAAAGAAGTGCATTAAGGCGGTACTAGCATAAAGTATCACCAAGTAACTTTTGAATACCCACCTAAGACAATTTGTTGAGAGACACAAATGTAAGAGTGCTTAACAGTTCCTGTGATAACGCCTTTAAGCATTTACTCTCACCATTGCTACTTTTATCTTGCTGATGTAGAGCATCCGGCTAGTTAACTTGATGAGTATTGTAGTGACATAAAAAATACTACAGTTCTCAAGTTTAACAGTGACCCAAGCTGTTTTACTAAACTTAATGTTTTTGTTGTAGTGCCCGCATCACCTAATGAGCAGCTACCACCACCTAGAAGTATGACGCGTCGCGGGGGAGTCGCGGCAGAAAGCTGGGATCCGGAAAATATTCCCGAAACAGAAAAAGTGATACATCCCAAAACAGAGGAACAGAAGAAAAATTTGTTGGAGTCTGTACGGCAAATTTTACTTTTCCGCTGTTTAGACGAAGACGACCGTTTGGATGTAGTGGACGCAATGTTTGAAAGAAGGGTTCACCCTGATGAAGACGTGATCACATACGGTGAACCGGGTGATAATTTTTACATAATAGAATCTGGAACATATGACATATATGTCAAGATCGAAGACAAGTTAACAAAAGTAACCCAGTATATTGACAAAGGCTCTTTTGGTGAATTAGCACTCATGTATAACACACCCAGAGCAGCAACCATAAAAGCGGTTACTGAGGGTGTCTTATGGGCTATGACAAGAGAAACGTTCCGATCGATTGTGTTATCTAAAGCATTTAAAAAAAGAAAGCTGTACGAAAGACTGTTGGACAGCGTTGACCTTCTACAGGCGTTGAGTTCGTATGAACGTATAAGCCTTGCGGATGCATTGTATACAAAAGTGGTGGAAAAAGGAGATCCTGTATTTTTGCAGGGTGACGTGGGAAACGAGATGTACTTCATAGAATCCGGATCAGTGGTCGTTAAAATGGAAACTGACGGAGATCCACCGGAAACTGTAGAGTTGTGCAGCCTGGGACAGTATAAATATTTTGGAGAACTGGCGCTACTGACAAAAAAACCACGGGCTGCATCGGTATACACTCTGGAGCGGACAAGATTAGCTGTCTTGGAAGTGGATAGTTTCGAACGAATATTAGGCCCATGTCAAACTCTACTGGAACACAAAGTGAAAGAATACGCAGACAGAAGAGAGCAGTTAGCCCTACACCGGAGTTTGTAAAACAGAATGCCGCAAACTATTTTCTAATTCAAGCTAATTGAAGCAACAAGAGGATGATGTAAACTTCATTTTTAATTGATAACAATTCGACCATTCATTTTTCGCTGTTAGTCAACATATCCTGGCATCTTCTATTCAGTTAATTTGATTTATTCTACTGGAGTAGTTATTCTTGAGCAACTAGTACTCAAATAAAAGTACTCATTTTACAAACGTTTTCAACTTTTAGAGTAGTTATCGTAATAAATTATTGAACCGTAAACGTCTGAAACGCATTTAAAGGCTTAGTGACACAATAAACCACCATGTCACTGACACCATTTAAGGCGATCACAGCTTTTCAGCCAGCACGAAGTGCAGCACGTTCACAAGACCAACAGTGCATACATGGGCTTGCGAAAGCCCATATAGACTTGGGAAAATATAAAGTTTGTAGAAGCCTTGAAACGGGATTCGTAGGTTTGTTAGGAATAAATATCACGCGGCGGGAAACCAGAAAGCAAAATGTTCCCGATGAGATACACAGAAATCCATCTAGCAATAAACAGTGCAGTTTGCTGTGTTCAACATCCATTGTCAAATTTATTTTGGGAAAAACTGCTTTCGAAGTGTCAAGAGGTAATCGACGTAGCAACCGAGAGGCTAAATAGGGCTTTTACAAAATTTACTAATCCGTTTAGTTGTCTGATTTGATAGATCGACAATAATCTAGAATCCGGGCAAGTTAAGATTAGCGTGTAGTTTCAAACAGTACACTTTTATAAGTGTCATACAAAAGCGTCTCATCTAATAACCGTATATTAACACTCGTCTCTCATCATCTTTACGAGAAACCAGTCCTGCAAGTGTAGCCACTAATAGCGAGCTGTTTTGTCACACTAATGAGCTTTACGAATATTCTCCTCTAGTTCATAGCCAACTTTTTTGAAAGTTTAAAAGCAATAAGTAATAACGCATAAACATTTATAAAGAGAATCCACGTTGCATGGACAGTGAAATTATCCGTATTATGAGTTTTAGAAAGTAGTGGTTAAACCTCTAGTTAGCGTTACTCATGGAAAAAAAGCCT
The DNA here is from genome assembly GCA_013368495.1 of Paragonimus heterotremus. Classification (NCBI taxonomy): domain Eukaryota; kingdom Metazoa; phylum Platyhelminthes; class Trematoda; order Plagiorchiida; family Troglotrematidae; genus Paragonimus; species Paragonimus heterotremus. The sequence continues at coordinate 52,911 of LUCH01003659.1, read as the reverse complement.
TGAGGATAGACACTCACCAGCACAAAAAGTTCTTATTAAGCACCTTGTTTGAAAGAATGAAACGCTTCAGAACCATAATTAAGATAATTTAGGAGGATTGAAGTCAGTAAAGTCCCAGTATGAGAGGACAGTACAGCAAGGTCGTCCGACTAATTGCAGTTTAAGTGTGCACTGGCAGCAGGGGTACACAAAACAATTCGTGAACAATCTTATATGATAGAATATGATAGACGCCTGCCAAATGGACGCTGACTAAATGACCACTGAGATATATGGGCGACGTTGCTCGAATAAAACCTCTTGGTTTCCTGGACGAAGAGAATATAATTCGACTGGTTTATCCACAGCGTGCAACAGAGCTCCATCATAAAGAACTGTGCTGCCGCTTGGCGACAAAGTGAAATAAGAGCGAGAGAGCGAAAATAGGTAGTATCCTTAGGATGCTTTAGTTACCAAAATAGGTCGTCGCTCGGCTTGACTGGTAATACAGAGAAAAGAAACCGAACGATCGTGGGAAAAGTGCCGAAGAAATGGTGCCAACCCGGAACTACACTCTCTTCAAGTGTATCCATACTATTTTAAGACGCAGCAGTCTTGATGACACTAAGCTGTTAACCAAGAGCGCACACATTTTATCGGTTTTAATGAGGTAATCCTGTTCAACTCGCTGCATCACACTCGCGTCGATGGGAATCCATGCAATTAAAATGCTTCATTTAAGAAGCAACGGCTTTGCTGATGAAACACTTGCATCCCCAAGAAAACCATCCTGTTATTCTGATGTCTTGTGACAGCAATCTGTCTGCTTAGGTGCGATCACGTGCAGGTTGCGGTGGCTAGGGTTTCGGTGCTGTTAAACACACATATGTAATAGACCAAACCAAAGCAACCAGAAGGGGAACAAAAGTGTTCACATGACAGTGTTGCACTAGGCAAACGATTGACGTATTGCGTACTGGCCCATAAGGTCGAAAGACAAGTGGTGAAAAACTACAAGTCCGGTAGTTATAAAACATGCCGCTTAGTGTAACAGTAGTGGTAACCCAGCAAGGTATTAATCTCTGCCAAGTCAGATGGACCCTTTAGGAAACAGCACCAAATAAGATCCTCAGTGAGGTGATGTTGTCGAGTAGATGAATCGTATTCGGTATTAGACCTCTCTAAGCAACTCTCTCCGCAAAATGACCGCCGGAGAGAATATTCACCTTTGCAGCTACTCGATCAGACAAATTCTTAATACAACAGGTCCACCATATCTTTTGACTGCTCAGTAGTTTAACGATTTATTACTGGCAGTTATTTTTTAAACTCAGGGCAATGGAGAAGCATTGGAATTCTCACTTAACAATTTAACCAACTTGGCACCCTGACTGCTTTAACGTAGTCCGAGGATTGATGCGTGCTGCATCAAATTTTTGACCCTGACAAAATCGTACACCCGAATCCACCTCTCGGGATGCAGGAAGCGCACTATTGATAGTTACGGTAGGTGATGGTCCATTCGAGCGTTTCTCTTAAGGAGTCTAATAACGTGAAAGAAAACTCCTGCACAGAGGGAGAACTGACAGTCTGTGACCACCGAAGAACACCTCATTACAGTCAAACTAGATTTGGGATCGCACTGAACACGGATTGAGTCACGATGAACAATTGTACGCGTAGTATTAAATTGGGCTAAAATAAACGAGAAGAACGTCGTACTCAATGTGCTGATGTATATTACAGCGAATAATGGTTCGGACGCTAAAACGCTCCTATATTGTCTGGAACAGATCAAACCATCAGACATTCAACTAACAGCAGTTTATTTGAAGTAGTAGTATCCTAGAAGAAAACGCTACTAAGAAGAACTAGAAATGGTATGGATGCAGGTAGGCCATCGACTGACACACCGCCATCTCGGATAGCGTCTCTAACCAGCGATTTGGGTGATCACGAGGACCCAATCCAGGCAGGCGACACCAACCCGATCTGCTCAGCAGAGTAGACAGGGTCTTCATATTTCGTGACCATGTTGTCGCTTGATCCCATGTGGTTTCACCCAACTGTTGGTGGTTTCAGTACATAATACCCAATACGGTAAACGATCAGCTGGCAGACGGAGTACAAGACATAACCATCGCAGGCTGTGCAGTGTGATCAGCTGACCAATCGATCGCACGTCCCCAGCGTTCCCGAATAAGCGCCGGCGAACTGTCGCAATGCGCACGCGATCAGTCCACTTAATATGGGCTAATTGGCGGAGACAACGGTGGTCAAACACAGTAAGTCTGTTGATATCTTCCTTGCGAACATGCCACGTTTGCTAACCACAGAGCAAAACAAAACATGCACA
>LUCH01003659.1:11085-37313 GCA_013368495.1 Paragonimus heterotremus | reverse complement strand
TATATATATATATATATATATATATATATATATATATATATAGTATTTGAAGGAATCGCACATTGAGAGTAAACGATTTAAAGTGCACATTCGTATCCGTTATCAAACAAATAAATGTGCCAGAATGACAATGTTCAACTGCGCACCGTGTTCGCCTGTCTGTCTTCGTTCGTATTTCGTTTCAGTGTCAACAATGCTGACGTAGTGGATACTTATATCTGCATGTCGATTGAATGAATTCCGCGAATAGAGAGCTTCCAATACAAGCCGTTTCCCCTTAATTTTTGTCCGCGCGTCCGCTTTCGCAAAAATCATGTTGACACTTAATCTTATAGATAGATAGATATATAAGGAATGTGAATGAATAATATCGTTATCGAGACGCTCGACGTCTGTATTAATTTGTTATACTGCATTCGGCAACCAGGTAGTCAGCAACCCAGCACGTCTTGACAAGTCACTGAAGTTCAGTGATATTATTCACTGAAAACAATCCGAGGGTGACATTATCCAATCGAAATTCACTTCGCGTTTTATCTTCGATTACGTACAATTGACAGTTACTTTCTAAAGCCAAAACAACGGGAAAATATTGATGCTTCCAATAAGGTGGTTTGGAACTTGATGACAAGAACCCATGATTCTAGCACGGGTTACCATTCAAGCACAGCGTTAGATTACCGTTAACCAAGTTGTTTCTTCATCAAAATCTCGAGTGGGGTCGAATCAGAACCCCATGATCAAGTCTGAGGGAGGATCGCAGTAAGTTTCAAATCAAAACAATGCTTGCTTGACTGCATTTCAACGAACAGTTGCTTGTGTGCCGTCAGACTTGGTACACTGTAATCGAAAACTAGGGATACATTGTTTACTCTGTTAGCTACGAAGCTATTCTGTTGTCTTGATACGATGGTCATACATTCGCACAACAGTGGTACGGAGGTCTGTGCTGACTAAAGCTACGGTCCTTCCGTCAAACAGACCAAAGGGGAGCGATCAGACGAAATTCATCTGCAGCCAGTTGCATGGCCTACTACCGATTGCGTACGAGCGCCTACGTAGTTAGGCATGATATTAAGGGTATATACAAATGAATTTTTTTTACGGTTACTGGATTCCGTGTGCGGTGTCAACGGTGGAGATGTGACCGAAAACATCGTTTTCCCAGTTTTCTTATCCATTCACTATCAACTTTCCGCCCTAGTTAGCATTTCAACTTTTCTGTCGATGGTTGTGACTGTTTTCTAAAGCCACGACAAGCGATAAACAACAAAACTGACACTTCCATTGTTCGCACTCTCGTAAGCATGATGAATGAAGGTTTTTGTGTCACAAACATGAAGCTACGATTCCAGAGCCGTTAATTATACAAGATAAAGTCTAAATAACTACCGATTTTCCGCTAGTGGCTAGCGTGCCACTACTGCCTTGTAATCAAAACGGAGTGGAGAATGTATTAAATTTCAAAACAGATCAGTAAGTTTTCGGGTGGATGCCAATGAGAACAGTATGTGCTATCAAGTAGTCTTCTGGCAAAAACCGCAAAAAGATATTGCATCTAGGGCATCCGCGCACGTTCCAACGGATATTAGTTCATATGTTACCAAAAGTGCGTTCTATGACGTCCCCGTTGACATTCTGAGGTAGAGCAAACACTCATACATCAGTAAATCAGCCAAAGATTGGAATGCTCAAAGTGATCACTTTTTTCCATGTGAGACTGCACAATATGCTTGGTCTCAATAAAGTACTGAAAGTGGCGAAAAACTGTTGTACACGTGTGTATCTTACAATCTTTAAATATCAAGTACCTCAACACAGAAATGAACGTTGTATCGAAAGGATGCTGCTGTTTAAATAAATCCATATCGATCACATCTTCCAGTTACATGCGATGCTGAAGACTGTCGCGAAATTTGGAGGAATTACCTGAACTCAGAACATAATGATGTGTGTTTTGTTGTCTTTTTATCAAGGACCACACACGTGCAAATGTAGGATAATCAACTGAGATTCCGGCAAAGAGAGTGCGAAAGAAGTCCATCAGGAAGTAATGAATAACAAAATGCCCGGTTTCGATCAGACAAGGGACTCTAGTGAACACTAGGAGAAAGTCGCAACGACAATTGAAAGCTTGCAGTAGAGACGTATGTATCGAAGATGGTGTGTAGATACGCTAGGACGGGATTTATATCACAGCAACGGACCTTTTAAACAAGTGCCGTTCAATTCCACCTGATTCGAAGTGATAACGACCCTCAACAAAAACACAAGTGAACTGAAAGTCTGCACGAAGACCGTAACAATCAGTCGAACGACAGGGGAAATGTTTTTGTCTGGGAACAATAGGGTGTTATCCTCCCCGATTCGCGATGGTGTTCACTGTCGAGACCGTAAAAACACTGTTCGTCTATCACTATCAATCGCGATGACGTGACAAGTAGACTGAGCCTTTTGGGAATAAACCAAATAGCCTGAATTGTACAGTGTACATATGAGACCCGAACGATTATTTGGTGCTTTTCTGATGTACCACCTTCACTCCAAAATAAGTAGAAAGAGTCCTGGGACACAAACTACTGGAACGCGACGAGACCCCGAGTTTGGGTCATTTCCACCTACAGTTTACAGAAATGGTGGCGAGAGAACACTGACAAAAGTGGTAACACTATTTTAGATAGTTCAGGATGGGGAAAAGATACTTTGTGAACTATGCTTATCAACAGTTATTCCCGTTCTCGAAAAGAAGATAAGGAGTCTATGTGAGGACTACATAAGCATTAGATTTGTTTGTAGCACGTCCAGGTCAATCATTTGTTTGGGGCTGAGTCAGCTTACGAACCCAAGGAAATTCACTATGCTGAAGAACTGGTGGATGGTGAATGCACTGATTCATCATCGTCATCATAACAGCTATGAGCCTGATCAAAAGGTGTTGCGCCTCGAGTTACCGCTCACCTCAACAATGACGTGCAATATCTTAGAAAGAAAACGTTACTAAGAAGATTGAAAATTATTGAAAGAAGACTAAGCGGAAGAATTAGAAATGGTATAGATACAGGTACGCCACTGACTGTGATACACCGCCATGTCGGGTAGCGTTTCTAACCAACGGTTTGAGTGATCACGAGGACCCCATCCAAGCAGGCGACACCTACCCATCTTTGATTAGTTTTCCTCGGCGACCGTTCATGGGGTATCAACGTCACATAAGGAAGCAGCAGTTGTTATCTTTGGCTCCAGGGTTGCTTTTGATTCGGCTGTTCGTCATGTTCTCTGGAACTGTCCCATCGCCAAGGAGTTCCAGAGAAATAGGTTAACTCATATCACTGTACACTCACTTTTCAAACAGCATGAGAGGAGTCCGACTACCTCCCTTTCATGAGTGACCTCTACAAGGAAAGCACGATTATTACAAAGAGTGGTGCTGAGTTTTCTCCGGGTGCCAAACTGATCGGCACGGAGTGTGCGCACGACACTGTTCTGATTAACCCTTTTATTGATGACACGTAGACCACGTTGGACAAGATGAATAATCAAGCTACCTCGAACGGAATACGTCTCATACCTGCAAGGTGAGAAGTGATATTTGAAGACGGATGCATTCCCACTTGTATGTTCTCTATTGCAGGAAGCAGGCCGAAGTCACTGGACCACCTCACTCACGTGGATAGCACCACATTGTCAGCTCGCAACATTCCTGATGAAATACCGACGAGTAGCAAAACGGTGTGTTGCCTTTGCTAACCTGTACTCTTTAAGGCGTCGAACAGGCGTCCGGTTATCACTGAACAAACGGTTGTAGAATACATGCGTATGGTCCATATTGTTCAGTGGCCCGGAAGAGTGACCTATTAGCTAGGAAAATGTTGACAAGCATGTAGTGTCTGCTTTTATTAACTGACCCAAACCAATCTTACGGTACAAACCAAGTTGCCGTAAATTTCCCATCAAGACGAACAGGCCGAAATGTGTGTGTGTGGCCGAAATATGACCTTTTTTCTAATACCCCGTCCTATCACTAGCGAGGTGCACGCTAGACTTCCATCTACTGGTCATCTCTAAGATAGATTTATGAATTCCCACCTGAACGAAAAGGTCAAGGGTTTGCGCAGATGGTTTTTCAGAGACTTTCAAGGCTAAATTATACTCTACCGGGCAACAAAGATTATTAAGGGCCTGCAAATTGACTTAAACAAATTATAACGCCGGGACACAGCTGATAATTTAACAGAACTAAATGGAAAATGATGTATCGTCGCCATTCAGGCTGAATGGACTGGTTTAAAGAAAGTAAAAACTGGGAGAAACTACACGCGAGTGCGACTTAAGCACGACTGACTTAAGTGACCTTAGCGTGTCTTCCAAAAGTACGTCAAAAAGTAAGAAAGTCAATTCGGTACATAGATAACTCATCATGAAATTTGAATGATCTCAATATTACGTCCAAACCGCTTGTGCATCCCCATCTTGAACTAAATAGCTAAGCTTATCGTCCTTACTTCGTGAAGGGCGACACTCCTACTCACAAAGTACAACGTAAAGTCATAAATCGGGTTACGATGCTACGTGCCCTATGTTATCCAGATCGGTTGCGAAAACTGAGACAATATTCAATGCGCTTCCGGCATATTATTTTACCGCGTAGGCCCCTTTATCAACCTCAACAATTTATAAAGAGGAACTTGCGCTTAACGAAAACAATCATTTTGAGAGTAACTCGCTGAGATTGCAACAACAAATGAGCCGTCTGTCTGAAGACAACACTCTTCCAGCGGCCCGGCGTGTCTAATTTTGAGTGACCTACCAGACGCTCCTGGTAACTTTACCATCTGTAAATGAATTCAGGCACAGACTTGACGCACATATCCGGAACACCAAATGAAGTATTGAGATAGCATGATCATCGGAATCCTTGCGATAGAATAGAGAGAGTCAACATCTCACAGTTCCTTCACTAACCAAATGGTAATAGCAGTATGCCGCAGAATAACTATTGTAAGCTTGATAGGCAATAACTAGCTTTCTATTCCGCTCATTATCCTCTCACTTTCGCTCTCATAATGTTTCTACTGCTGATCCCTTGAAACTGAAACAAATTTCCGGTTTGTCCGTCTTTCCTAAACCGTCCAATGCTGATTCAGCCTTGTATAAGATTTCTCAGCCTTCTCCAATCCTCAAATTCTCTACGAACCCCATGAATCTTAATTAGCCTCTAGAGTAAATTCAGTCCTTATTTCAGTAATTTTACGGTTATTACGGAGGACAATTAATCGTGGCAACATTCACCCCGTCAAGTCTCATCTGTGACGGCCCAGCCTCTTGTCTCACGCATGGGTCAATAAAGAGGGCTTCTATGAGTGTCTTCGACGTTCTCACTCTAGAACATGTCAACGTTCCACCTACGATCAAATGTTGGGCTCACTGAGCGTTGGTGCCCACCGGATTTTAAAGACAATAACCACGTCACCTTGATATATATATATATATATATATATATATATATATATATCAAACTGACAGTGTGGATGTAGTCGGTTTGATACATTTGTCACTTCTCTACCTTCTTCACTCTGCGATGTCAAGGTATCATTCGTATGCACTACCGGCCAAAAATTGCCGCCTTTTACGACCACGAAATTGTGTTCGACTCGGTGGATCGAGTAACTGTTTGACCATAAGACAGTATGTGAACATACTAGCGATCCAATCCATATCACAGCTCAGACCTCGGGCCCAAAGTAAACAGATTCACAGTATCTGTACCAGCACAGGCGTGCGGTAACGCTGTCTACCTTCAAAATTCCCCTCAATTTTGCAATGAACAAAGCGGTGGCTTTCAGAACGCCAGCAAAGACCTCCTGTTATATCAAGAGTCGTTTTCAAGTCACACAGACAGTACTAGGTGCGTTCTACAGAGTCAAAATGCAAAGTACTCCCGTAATATCATCGTACTTGTGTAGATTAGAGGTTGGATACTGAAACTGGGAGTTTCTGCCTAGTTCCTGTATTTACAAAACTGTACCAACAGTGGCGAAGGCACCAGAAGTAGAATCAGAGGTTAGTGATCTTCGTTAATCTAGCTCATCTCTGGTGATAGAGACTTCTTTATGAAGATGCAGGCCGTACATATAAGACAGTCACAGGAGTGGTATCGATCGCTAACAGCAGAAGGTGTAAATCTTCAAATGCATACAATCACACGCGTCGGGTGGTACCAGCTAGTAAGCAACAAGGTATAAAGCAGATATTTGGCAGCTAGGGTCAAGCAAGATAGCTTTCTCGGTCTTTAAGAAAACAAACACTTAAATGGTTAGGTCAAGTATTACGGAAGCCAATCAATTCTTAATTAGTCTCAGAAGTGTTCCAGCTGATTAGAGTAGAAGAGTTTGGACAACTTGTTTCAACCTGGTCGCTCGTTTTATGTCGAATGTTTACTATGTAAATTCTAAACCAGAGCTCACTATTTTTTCCACACTTGCGTGGTAGCTAAGTATCAACGTTAACCACAGATGTGCTCCCGTCAGTGATTATTGGCGTACTAACTAGTTATTAATTTGCTTAACTACAGCTGGGACTGAGTCAACAAATAAAAATTATTGATATATACTTGTCCACCGTTGCCTGTAAGCTTATCTTTCATTGCACCGTTTTTTTATTTGTTATATTTCTCATTGTGACCGTAATACCTCAATCTTTTGCGACAATATATAAATATACGTGCACAGACATAAAAATGTACGCATGAGATTAGAAGCTACACGTAATGACGAGGGGAACATTCACTCACTTCTGCAGACTCCATATCTTTACTGTACTGCTTCGGTGGATAACGCATAGCTTTAACAGCTTGATTGTGAATACCCAAACAGAAGCGAATACGCTGATGGAATTGGTTAAACGGTTCACGGGTCGAATACAAATCCAAAGTTTCTTTAGTAGTCACATACTGCTGTTCGTGGTTGATGCTTGCGTCAATCACACCGTCACGTATAGCCTTGGCTACGATATATTCAGCATCTTTGGAATTACCGAGTTGCAACTTCTCGGCAATACTTGCCAATGAGATACGCGAATAACTGAGTGAGATCCGGCGAACTCCCGTCTTTATTACATTGTGGCGTAAGCGAATGATGAGCGTGTAGGTCCTGTCTGCGGAAAACTGAGCCCCATGCACACGTACAACTTCGCTAAAACGAGCCAGGTCGCCAGCGTGGATGGATTGAGTAAGTTGAAAATAAGGCTGTAAAGCTGCCTTAAAACTAGCTTGCCGAAAAATTGACCGATCTGGCTGATCACCCAGTAGTAACTCAACCACAGTGTTTAATTTGTGCAGTGCTTGTTTAAAGCCAACAGCAGTATGTTGAGGAGCTTTCCGGAGTGCTGACACGAGGTGATCATGAGCGGCTGAATATTCCAGCTGGATAGCTTTTATTCTGCCTGGAAGAAAAAAGAAGAACACTGAATACTATGTATACACCAGGATTACTATGATATATTAGGTTTAGGCGTCATGAATGAATGGCAACAAAAATAAATTCAAGAAGAACTCAAGCTGTCACAATAACGCAATTGACCTCAATCTCGCGTCACTTCTGCGACTCAGTTTCAGTAGAAGCCAGTGTTGTAGTCCGAGCCCCAGAAGCCACAGAACTGAGCTGATACGAGTCACCATGTAAACATGGAAGATGCTGCTGGTTTGGGTGCTGCTTCCAGCTTAACTCACGGACAGTGGCTTCCACAAACAGACTACTAAGGAGATCAAACACAAAGAGTTTTTCCAGGAGTGGTCACTTTAGGGGAAAGGGAAACTAGCACAAAAGTCGACGGACAAACAACAACAACAAAGAGAACACCCCATACTTTTAAGCAAACGTTGTGACCATCCAGGTAGTGCACATTTCTCGTTGAACAAAATATAGTCAATAGTGCATTCGTATATGTCGTACAGTTTCAAGCTTAGCGGTAAACAAACGCTATTGATCTGAATGCTGTAATATTTTAGATAAAACAATACACTAGTTAGTAGGAGCACTCTCTGCTCCGTAACTCAACTTTAGTAGGTTTTTAGTGCTCAACAAAGCAAGTGAATAATTGAGGTAATTTATTCCCAAGGTCGCAATGTTAGACTACTTGTCTTATGGCTGAGGTAGGGTGAATAAAATGATTAGTAAGATGCTAAGTAATGCAAAAAAAGAAGGGCTCGGAAACGAACGCACCGCAAAACAAACGCAGTAAATGCCAACCGGTAAGCAGTGACTGCATTGAGAGCTGTTGTGCGGACAGGGTCAAGAACAGCGTTAATTAATCAGATAAGAAGTACAGCCTGTGGCGTACAAAGAAAATGAGGCCATAGTGCCGTATGCCTGAACCACAAGTAATTTAATAAGATAAATGGAAAGCGATGTCTGAAGCTCACCAATGACACATAAAGTGGAGTGTAACAGTGACGCTCTTCTGTGCAAAACCGATTGGATAATAATAACGATGACATGAATAATTAACATGCAATGATCAAACCAGCCATCTGGCTTAAACAAAAAACTAGATTTCGAGGACCCAAATTGTGGTGCCAAACGCCCAAACCCCTTTGAGAAAGGAACCAAACTGCTGTCTGAAGTGTAGCCCGTGATTGGACCTGGGGGAGGAAGCTCTGTGGTTGTAAATTCCGAAAGAAACTCCACATGGCCGGACAAAAATTGCATCCCCGAAAGATGGTCCGCAATAGAGATCAGTGTACTGTGAAGAGTGTGCATCGCACAAACCGATACTAATAAAACGTGCCACCAAGGTTTGTGTAGCGAGGTCGGCAAATCAACCGACCTACTGAACACAACCACTCTAAAACTAGAAATAATCAACGCACTGTAGTGCATCCTATGCACCAAACCGAAGTTCAAGTATCAACGGTTAACTGAAACAGCTACCCAAAACATCATTCCAACAAACACGTTTAAAATCCATCTTTTCTATCAGTTATATAGGAAGTTCAAACAGATAACCAACCTGGTAATTTGCTCAGCACAACAAAGTTACTTGAAATAGGGCTGAGGAAAAGTAAAACATGACAAAAGCGACCATGCAGCACTGATCAAGACGCATGCTCAAAACTCTAGTTGTAATGAGAAATCATGGAAATGGTTGTTGCAATGAAGTTTCACGTGAATTTTCTGCCTGTATACTGCAGAAATTCCGACTGGTATGCGACAGTATCAGGCTAATGGTGGTCGGACATTGCTCAGGACTGTCATGAAGCGGTACAGAAATGGCATCACAGAACGTCCCGGACAGTAGTACAGTACAAAGCTAGATACTGTTCCAGGACTGATACTATACGGCTTTTGATGTCACGCGCAACGCCAAAGTTAATCGCGCAAACGTTCATCTGTGTCAACCGACAGCTTGTACGTTGCACTATACCTCCATCGATACTTGATGTAGCTCTGATACCAATGTCTAGGAGCTCAGCATAATCACACACCTCCAAAACATTTGATACGCTATAACCTGTTATCTCGGTTTCTTCACCTGGTGACCTCGTGGATTCAGCAGCTGGTCTAGCAGCCTTTCCGTCCACAATAAACGAAAAGGTTGAGGTTGCACTGTGTGACTGGATCCAGGGTAATAATCGACTTAGTGGCAGTCGTTTGGAAGATCCACTTACCGGACATCGAATGGACAAGGGTTGTTCGTTAGTCAGTTCGCCTTATGTACCAGCCAAATGCTCCAGTCCAGATGCAGATTAATATAAAGTTTTATAACTTATCCTTATGGTTTTCACCACGAGGAAAAATCATCAAACATCGTGGTGCTCATCGGTGACCTGAACGCTTAGGTCACACGTTTGAAAATGAACGAAAACGAACCGAGTGGGCATTGTTCTCAGAGTACTCTCCGTTTGGATGACATCAACAATAGTGGAGAGTCGTCTATCCTTAAACAGTACCAAACTTTGGTAATAAAAAACGATGTTGATATCGCGTGGTGCCCTGCCTCCGAACCACAGCTGGGTTCAGAACTATAACGTGATCATCAATAAGTGTTCGTAACGTGCAATGCATGCTTACGAAAACATTAAAGCACGTGCCTTGATCCTGGTCACGTTTAAAGTGATGTCGATTTCGTCTTACACTTCAATGGACATATACACCTTCACGGTAGCGAAACTTGGGCATCCGACAATGAGGGGTCGGTACCACGAGTCCCTAAACTCCATGACTGCGTCTACTGTATCCGTTGAAATCAACAACCACTAGTCAACAAGTCATGACACGAATCTGAAGGCAAGGGTTTTCTCGATTTCGTTGAACATTTCTGATGCACATCAGCGATCTTCCGCTGGGAGCGAAAACAATGCTGTACATAAATGTCTGTCGAAATACGTTAACACGCGAATCCGACATATTAATTGCGAGTTACAGGCTGAAGCAGCTGCGCGTTCTGGGAATTACAGGGAGCTCTTCCAGCTCATCCGGCGCACACCAGAAAGCTTATGATGATGAGACAACCTGTGAAGGAAACAGATTCAACACACGCCTTCTCCGGAAGCATGAAATGTCCGGTAAAACACTTTCAACTAAGGTTTAACTGATCATCAATGTAAGTGGCTGCAGAAAATATAACCACCCGCACTCACAGGATAACAACTACCAAGCCGCTTTCTAAAATAGGATTCCGTAGCACACGGTAACTCTTTAAGTGTCACGAGGTCCCTGACAAACGAACTCCGTAAAGTACTTTTTTCGGATGGTATTTCGCTTACTCAAAAAACTAAGCCACTTGTTTGTCTACATATTGTAGCAAAAAGGCGTCCAATAAAGCACAATCTTTATTGTCCAACACGCTAGTTACCATGCTACGCGCGCGCTCGCGTTTATGAGTCAAGATTCCAGTCCAAAATACCCCCAAGGTTTCCGTTCACACGTCGTGTGCAATTCTGCCCGGTTTATGTGTGATCGGCGCCTTCTATCCGGGGGTTTTCCGCCTGTCAATCTTCGTCTGTTGGTCCGATTTCGTTGAACGACGGCTGGTCCGGTCGCTCGTGTTGTCCTCCATCTATCCACTGTGAGCTTTGACTGTTCGCCAAGACTGTGTCGAAATGTTCCCCCGAGTGTTGGAATAATCGAGCCTCCGATTTGGTCGTCTATCCTATTTTGCGTGCCATGCCTCGCTCGTTGGTCCCATCCGATTGCCCCTGTTGTCCGCCATCCGATCGTTGAGGGTTTGTGGACGTGCCTCCTCTCCGCGTTGAGGCATTCCGCCGAGTGCTTGAATACTCGCCCCTCTGGCCTGACAATCTACCACAATATAGCTTCATGGATCTATTCCCGGAACACAGCATACATCAAACATTACCCCTATTGTCAAAAGGAGACAAAGTGATATTTGCCTGTCACCAAGAAATGTCCAACTTCTGTCGCGCCGAAGACCCCAGCCACCGTGATTCTTTGCAGATTTTCTCCAATTAGAGGAAGTGAAATGAAAGAAGAGTAGGCTTTTACCCACCTTGATCGTGACGGTATGTGTCAACTCTTCACCAAAAGCGGAAGTACCTAAACCTATGCTGCGGGCAACAATTAGTTGTCTTATACACTTCTGCCGGTCTCTGGTTTTGTATTCAAATGAACTTCTGGCCTGAAGAGTATGTTTAGGTTAGTGAAATTTTATACAGACAACCACTGGAACGACTAAGTGTCCACGAGACCCTAGTGGATCCACCTTTGCTGATTACTGGTGTTCAACAAGACAGCCGACTGCAATTCTTCCACTTCAATTTGGTAATGGGTGAAGTTTTGGCGACAACACTTGAAGGTAAACAACTTAATAGTATCGAACTTCCCTCAGGTAATAAACGTTGTCAGTTGGATTATGCTGATGACACCAACTTAGTCGGCAACATTAAACAGACGGTCAGAATGGCTTAAACCGGCTGACGACATCCAAAATTGCAAGGTATTGGATAAGAATTGGGACGATTCTGTTTGTGCCAACCCCTGATGACATGCTAGAATTGCCGGATGATTTTTATCCATCTGAGTGGTTTCACAGACCTAGATGAAAGTGCCACCAACGGACTCATGAAAACCCCGTTGTGACGACGGAAATACGTGAACATTTTTAAAAGAGTCGGCGTACTCTCAATCCGTGTTTTCGGGTGGCTACCCCTCCGACGCTTTGTTATGCTTGCCATTTTCGGACAGTCCGTCGGTGTCAGAAGTGATGGGTTGTGTTGTGCTTATTGGCAATGCCAAGCTTAATAGGTGGTAAGGCACGCTGAACGACAGCTCAGCCATCGCCCGGCTTGCACTAATTAAAGTTCACCTTTTCTGCTACCTTGACACGGTGATCAGGCATGTGCACTGCACCAACCTGGAGGAGTATGCTGACTAGAAGATCTGTCCTTCCATGTGCAACCATGTCAGGTAGTGTGAAAGCGAGCAGCCAGATGAAAAATGGTTACAAGCAAAGGGTTGTATGTCGCAATAGTGACCGCGTAGAAATGTCTAGGTGGCAAGGCCCGTCCCTATAGGAATATAGCAAAATTATTTCCAAAGCTGTGGCACTACTGACTTTGTATTGGGAAAGAGGGAGTTAGATAAGGTGCTTTCAAACAGACATTACTTTAATCGCCCAACAATTGACCTTGACCCCGGCATATTAATCAATATGGTCTACAAACTTCTGGTATCACTGAAAAGACTGACGTAGCTCCAAATACATTTACTGCGCTCAGTAATGAGCGGAATCAAAAAGTACTGCCTTATCGACTGTGACCTGGAGATGAGCAAGCCTCTCCCTACCAAGTGAGTCGGACTGTTGAGTCGCCGGCTTCGGGGAAATTTCCCGAGAAAACTGTACTTTCTGTTGTTTCCTAAATAAAAATTTTGAGTCAAAGATTTGGAGTGCGGTTCCCAAAGTCAACTCTCTTCCGTGGCAAAAACGACCAGGAAAAATCAGAAGTTATCGTTGATCTGACAGACTAGTCTATGCATTTTTATCTTTCTCATATTCTGCTGTTAAATACCATTCAAGCCAAGAAAACCGGTAGTCGTCGGTACTTTCAATGCAGGCACCCTTCGACGAACAGGTTGGCAGGCTGCTCTGGCGAACCTTTTTTGGAACGGAACGGGATGCTTACTGTGTTTCCTAAACGCTCGATTAGGGTCCTCACATTGTCCATCACTTGAATTTCCCCTCAGAAAATGCTTCGGATAAGCCGTTCTTTCTCAGTACTTCTCTATTCAGTCAACGGCCGCTGTATTTTTGGACCGGAAGGCTGCTTTCGGCCCAGTTGTCCGACATAACCTTTGGAATGTATCCACCGCAGAGGAGTCTCCGTGACGTATGTCAGTTTATCGAATTTGTCGTATGCCCGTTTTGAGCGCATTTACGGGTAGCTATTTCGAGCATTCTTCAGGTCAAAAGAAGTTCGATGATATAGTTGTGAAACCTGGTTTCTCCCAGCAGACTTATAAAGTAAATACTCTTTTTTTAAACGTATTCGGCAGTAAAAAGCTAAGCATTGCAGTGCGAGAAACAAACCTGCACTGACAAATGTAGACTAAGTCCCATTTGTCCAACAGCTGAGTAAAACCGCATGAAAGTCAGGCAACGATGTGGTTACGAAATATGAGGAGCCTGGCTGTTCTACTGAGTAAAGCGAGTATGTGTCGACTGCCTAACTTGGGTTCTCGTGATCGATCAAACGGCTAGCTAGAAACATTGCCCGAGATAGCAATGTACCAACGCCAATAGCGTGTCTGCATTCATATCATATCTGGTGCATCCGCTTAGCTTTTGGCAATTTGTTCTTCTAGGCCAATTTTTGAGGTGAATGGAGGTCCAAACCACAGTGTTTTCTGGACAGGCTCACGACCATAGCCTTCGCCAAATATAATAGGAACGGAATAACTCGGACTCCGTAAGCCCCTAGGAAACAAGCACAAAAAGTAGATGGATCTGAGTAAAATCGACAACATTCAGAGGGTATCACAGTTCTTACTCCAACGTGTTGAACATTCAGTATACCACTAGAATGCCTACTGACAGTCTGTTAAATCCACGGGTAGAAGTCTGCCCAAAGAGAAAGAATGTGTTTGAATGAAGACAAGCAAACTATGGAAACAAATGAAATAAATCTCACCAATATAATACAAATACCTCGCCCATTCATTGTTCGGAGCCTGTTCTGGAAATACCACACGACTAACAAGCTTGTAAGCTTGTTCATGTAGCTGATAGTGCAAATAGTTCCGAAGCAAAAGATTTATGAGGACCGCCTGAGTGTCAGAATTCTGAAAACAAAAAACAAAGGCAAAGTCTTCAGCTCAGATGCCACAACGACATTTGTTGGCAACTGACTCATCGAGTCACACGTGAGCTGGTAGAAAATAATTGATGTGAAAGCGTCTTACCGATCTGATGGTAGCCGTACATAGCCTAGCATGAAGAAATGGACGAACAGCCTCAAGACGACCAACGAGTTCATAACTTCGACTATGGTAGTAGTAGCAACGGCTTGCCAAGACAGCCATAGATCGACGGTTGGTCAGATTGAGTCGATCCATTAGCAAATTAGAGCATCTGGTTGCCTAGAGAATATAAAAACATCCAATGTACTTTTCAAAAAATGAACCAAAAATTATGCGCACAAAATCAAGCCAGTTGTGTAATGAAAGCAATATGGCAAAAAACTTTCTTATCTTCGCCTAGTTCTGTGCACAGCATATGGTCAGCTCATTAACTTAAGACCAACAGTTCGATAAAGGTTCATTACACACGTAAGAATGAAAAGCTGTTTGAGAGTTAAAAGGACGTTATTACACATCCAGGGGCGCTCTTTAAATCATCGATAGGTGTTAAACACTAACTTCATCCTCTTTAGACTCATATTAGGTTAGTTTATGTAAAGGATTGACGAAGAATTTAATGAATAACGTAAAGCGTAAGGTTCACATCATAAATTGTGTTAAACAAACCGGATTTAAACGTTTAAAGTTGCGAAAGTAAAGGTCCAATGAACTGGACACGATTAAAAACTAAGATTGTACAAATCGCTCGTTTCCATTAATTCCCCATTAATTCGTCAATACTGTCACTGAGACGATTGGAGGAAGACAGAGTAACAGCATTCACGGAACTTGGTATTCCAACAAACTGGTGGACAATCTGGCGAGTAACTGCATCAAGGCAGATAACCCACCATATGCATCTTATTATGTTGCTTCGATTAAGCCTAAGATGCCTGGTAGTGCGCAGTCCGTGTGCAATTTGAAAACCAACCCACTGAATGTGATAAAATAGCATAAAACCCATAGTATCATCAATCAACATGCACAGATATTTAGGTCACATCCCAACGTCATGTGAAAATTACTGCATGTACTTTGCCAAAGTGTTGTGGAAGTTGTGGTCTGCCGAAGTGTGGTCGAAGTAAGGGATCTGCTGACTTCCAGTTGATGAACATCTATCAGATGCTCCACGTCTTAGATACATTATGTGACTTTTGTTAAATAGGAAAATGTTACATGAAATTTAGAGAAAACTTGGATGTGTAACATGAACACATATACACATGTATAATACCTGGGTGTCAATGAACATAGGGTTTTGTCTTATAGATGAACCAAGAGTGCTCATTTACTTTCGTATCTCGCAAGTTCATAGTCTCAAGAACCCAATATTAACTGCCGAACGGAACATCTAGCTCACAACAGATGATTGGTATCGGTATGAACTTAAGTGAATCCATAGGCACTATTGGTTCAAATCAGCTAAGACCAATCCAAAAGGCAACAAAAACAACTAAAGCCGTTTACCATCATACCGGTATGAAGTGCGGGAGGTGCAGCAGGGCCTGCGAGTGTGTCACATGTCGTGTAGGTGGATCGAATAAACGAGCTTCCATAAACTGCGTAAGGATAATTGGTACGGTCGGGACATAATCCGGTTTGTAGTATCCCGCCTACAAACAACACGGCGACGAATTTAGGACCAATTACTCCAAACGACAAGTGCACAGTGCGGAAGCCTGATAGCGGGTTGGATGACAATGAACATGTGGTATGACAACGTGAAGGCTTTCAAAATTACACAGAGCGGGATGGTTGTCACTGGTGACCACATACGTGTCGGGTGAGACCGACTACCTCGACCACACTTATTCAACTATAGGAAGCTCGTATCAAACCTACCATAAAAAGACAAGAGCCGAAAAGGCAACTTAGATTTTACCCAGGACAGACTGTTGTGTGCTCCGTCATAACACATCACAAACGAACTGAGAATGACGTGAGCTTGTGAATGAAAGTCGAAAAAACCTTCTTTTTAAAATCCCGAGATAAATAGTACGACGATGTACAACACCCCGTCTGCATGGATTGGACAATTAAACTGTGTGTGCAATGTATTTCATTCCGTCAGATTCGCTGCAGTTTTACGTACGCACTTCTCTGGAGTAAATGGTGAGAGTGATTAATACTGTTTCTGACGCATCAGTAAAGACCGTAACGTGACCGAACATGCATACGGTTCATTCGCCCAGTCACCGTTTCTCACTCGAATGTGCACGATACCACTTGCCTACTACACTCAACCCAATCCCATCAAACTCGCCAGGTAGCCTGGTAAAAACGAAGACTGGATGACCGATCGGAATGTGGGCATTTTTGCAATGCGAAATGATGGCAGTTCATTATGTGTGAAGAGAATGGGCTAACTTGACTGCATCGTCAATAATCGGAGAAAAATGATTAATTGCAGCATTCAATCCCAATAGCTACTATCTGGAATGAAGGGAAGATTCGAGAGAATGTCATAATCAACCGGTCCACCCTTTTGTTAGAGTTCAAGTCGCCATACTATGTTGACGGTTCAATCTGATCCATTAAGGCGCCCCAGCATAATTCTGACCTATATTATTACCTTGATGTGGAGGCCGGGTTTCTGCACTACAACGACCCGAAAGGTTATGATGAGTAGAGCTTCAGTCTAACCAAGTACAACCTTGCCGGATAGATGTAAATGAGGCAATCAAACGAAAAACAGTTACACTCAATGGATTGTATGTCACAATGCTGGTCTCATATAAGTGCTAAGGTAATGAGGTACGATCCTATGAGTGTACAGTAGAGCTATTTTTATAGATATCTTCTGAATAAAGAGGGTTCATTTTTCGGCTTCAAGGAGAAACACACGGAGCAAATGGGTCGCCTAACGACTGATTGCGATCGCCGATGTATTATTCAATACAACCGAAAAACTGTACTTCACAGAAGCTCAATGAACCACAAGTTAAAAATTGCGACCAGGCCCGACTGCAACAACCAGTTATTTTCAAAGTTCACTCGTTTGGATTTCAATGAACACTCGCAAATCAGGAAACAGTTGAATATTTATCCTAATGGGGTAAGCTAAAAAGATTAGTTCAGACACTGTTGATACAACGCCTCCACTGGCCTTTCGAAGCAGACCAGACACTCATGATTCTATTAGCCCAAGACTGAAATGCTCAACATGATAGTCTGTCTTCGGGAAAGAGGCGACCGAACAGTGATTGGTGACTGGGTAAAGCATAGTGGTAATGATAAAGACCGTTGCGAACATGCGCATCTCAACGAGAAGCAGTGTGTCAAATGGAAGTCACCTTAGGCAACTCAACCACTGGCAAGAATAAGTGATAAAACACTCAGTTACAGGTGATGCCCCTATCGTGCGCTTTACAGCAACCAATTAGACCAAGATAACGCTGTTTTGTTTGTCATCTGCTCGGAACTTACTCTTAAATCGAATACAACTGGCTAACATTCACGCGACAGGTGTGCAGAATGCTTACCAAAAACACTGGTGAACAAACTGTCCAGTTCGAGTCACGTGAAAGACACTATCGAGCACTGGGAACAAGTCGCAGCAGCTATGAGAACTTGCTGCAAAAAGATGATTCGAAGCAGAACAGAACTGGACTTCTGTCACGCCGAGGAAGCTTATGAACAAGCGTCTTTCTACCCCCATCTTGTTCTAAATAGGACAATGACAGTCGAGGACTTGGAAGTAAGCTGACCCAAAGACCGTGAGCATCACTCTGCCTAACAGCTGAAAGAGATGAAAGAAGCCTTTCCACCAGAGAACAGCAGAATGTTATTGCCCCTGGTAAGTGATTGTGTTGGCCGTCGAGTTCATGCAAACGAAACTGTAGTTGAAAAAGATGTGTCAATTTTCATCAAGTTGTACAGACTTGACACGTAGGCTGATCATTTCGGGGGACAGTTCAGGTGGCCTCAACTGGACGACGGAGAAGACGGGACCAAAACAGTCAGTGACTACGTTCCAGACAGCCATGCATCAGGTGCGGAAGTGGCTTTGCAGCTCAATCTATTGATTCTTAGTCAGACATCAGGACCAAATCTCCACGCACCTTCTACTTCGAAAAATGTCCGAAAGAGACTAATATCGGAACTAAGGAAACTCCTTCGGATAGTTTGAGAAACCGAAGAGATATCGCGTGATTAGTGTTCATCAACAGTATTTGACACCACCAAAGAGACATCAGATTAACCTTTATTGCATTCAAGTTACTCACTGGCTTTATCTTACGTCAGCCAATTGAACTCTAGGTAAGTCAGATACATGTAGAACGGACAGGATTCCGATCCGACCGAAGAAACACTGACCACATTTTACCCTGCGATGGATCCCGCAGTCCCAGTGACAGACGCACGCACTGGGTCAACATAACGGAGTTTGTCAGTGTTTCCCTAGAAGAAAGAGCTTTACATTCAGGTGACTTCTTCAGTTAGCTGTACCTCATGATTAACAGCCAAGTTAAGCTTCAGCTCCTTACGGACATCCGTCCTATACATGAACTACCATGAAGAATATCCCGCCTGGTATCTAACATCTCTAAGGATTTATCTATCCAGTGCTCGTTTAACCCATGAATTCCCATGCGAAAAGTTAGTGTCTGCTTCATGGATCGCTTCAGCTGTGTCAGGCAGTTTCTGGGATCTTCAAAAAGCGTGAGCAATGTGGCCGTTCGCCGGCGCGTATTCCGGAACGCTCGGGATGCGCGATCTATTGGTCAACTAATTACGTTGCACAGCTTGAGATGGTTGGGTCATGTTCTCCGTATGCCAGCTGATCGTTTACCGTACCGAGCATTATATACTGAGACCACCAACAATTGGGTAAAACCGCGTGGTAGTCAAGCAACAACGTGGTCACGAAATATGAAGACCTTGACCGCTCCATTGAGCAAAGTGGGTAGGTGTCGCCTGCCTGGATGGGGTCCTCGTGATCACCCAAACCGCTGGTTAGAAACGCTATCCGAGATGGCGATGTGTCGCAGTCAATGGCGTACCTGTATCCATACCATTTCTAGTTCTTCCGGCTAGTCTTCTCTTATTAATTCTCAACCTTCTTAGTAACTTTCTTCTTCTAGGATATTCCACGTCACTGTTGAGTTGAGCGGCGGCCCGAGCCACAGTACCTTTTGGTCAGGCTCATGGCTGTGATGATGATGATGATGAGGGTCAAAAACAGCTATGCTCGCATTTTAGGCTAGTCTTGTAGTTATCCTCTACCAAACGCCTTACCTAATTTCACAACAGCCAACAGCTGTGATCGACGGGATCGCGGTAAATGAGTATAAGTACTAGCACGAAGAGCAATCCTGAATGAAACCACACCGTCTACAACAAATAGGTGTGTGGTCTATTTGATACCAGGTCTGAGTCGGAGAAATAGGGTGCCAAGAATAACAATGTCCAACACAACGTTTAAGCCTACGGCTGGCTAAAAGTTGCCTGTGCTCGGAGTACAGTCGTAACAGCCACACACGATTACTTAAGCGATATAATGTCAGTTCGAACCTGTCGCCTGGGCGAAATTCAGTCTCACCGAAGCGGACGACCTCGGCGCTCCACTAAAATAACTGTCAGAGTTATGTCGGCCAAAGGACGGAACTTAGATCCGATTGAAAGGTCTTCCACAATGATGTCACTGATGTTGAATCATAAACACAAAATGAAGAGATATCTGAATATTTGATTTCCACAGTTGGGTTTAACAAAACCTGCCTAACCAGACGGTACACAGTTTACTCCTAATGGGGATCCAACATACCGCTGTGACAACAGCTCGTGTTGAATATTACACTTACTCCAGCCTGACCGACAGTGACACCTGTGAACTCACCAGAAATGTACAACCAATATCGAGTAGAGTTTGGTACGTCGATTGCCATCTGTGGTTTTAGTCTCCAAAATGCAGTAAACGTCGATATAGTGGGGGCGGTCCAACATCAGAATGGGAACGATGAAATCAACTACAATAGCTTGTATTCTAGACATAAGCATGGGATGAGAGAAATCGGATGCTGCGTGGCAAGTGATCAGATCTGCCGGGACATTGTTACCATTATTAGCTATCTGTCTTTAGACTTGTAGAGTAATTACTAGAAATGCGGTTCGCGAGGGTCCTGAAACCTAAACTGGACAGAACAATATGATGAGTTGGTGGTAGCATTTTTTCGCTATGCCACCCTGTTATATGAAACGAACGGCGTGAACCGGTTTGTACCACGAAACGGTCGGAGTAATAATGTTAGTAGTGTTGCGAATGCCTACAGGAAAAAACGCCCACACCCAGGGAAGACGATCAGAATCCTCAAACAAAGCCTTTGATCCAAAAGTCTGTATCACAAAGCAACGGGTAGGCGGGAGTTCACTTTCGGAGAAAGAGGCCAGCTTTCTTCCAACTGTCATTCTAGAAAACCAGCTGACTGTAGTTAGTCAGACCTTTGTCGGTGTGATGATCACACCATCCAGCTTAGCTTAACATGTGTTCGAAATGCACAAGCTATCCCAGCACGCTAATGTCCAGCCTCGTTGTACACCCGACGTTCGCTGTTCTTTTAAACATCAGATCTATTTTCGATCCACCTGCCCGTTACGCTCGCTGAAGATGTCACCTTCACACTGAAATTCAAGGGAAATATACGAGTCCGTTAACATCTTCGAACACACTCTGAAGTCAAAGTGAGTACCGCACTTCAAACGGTGTTCGCGATTGGCGTCCGATCGCAACTGGGCTAAAATCGATAATCTTCGTATTAGGTTTCATGTTGACGTCAAGTTCTACTGCGTAATCTCTTCGATAAAGGCATGCAGATCATGCTGTACAAGATAAACGATTGGGCAGGTTTGTATGAAATGCTTCTCATGCCTTCAAACTGTAAAGTGATGCTTCACGAGTGAGGAATTCTCACCGCCAGGTTCTTTATTACAAACAACTCCCTACGGGCCTTTACACTGTCTTAGATAACAGCATCTCTTTAGTTTGCAATGTTGCTGGAGATACAATAACGAGAGTACGAATGGCCGCTCACATTAATCCGCCATTCGTGACACTGAAAAGTGTTAGGGCGCCCACCTTGTTACCGTCCCAAGGTGCCTCCGCCGTGAGAAAAGAAAAAACGATTGACTTTGTCCTAGTTGGCGGACCTGTTTAGAGCGGTCGAGTGGTGACCTTGGCTAGTTTTTACCCGTCTGACTTTTTAGTTCGCTAAACTCACCAGTGACCTCAACTACTTTTTCCGGCAACTGTCCTTCACTTTGGCCACTGCGCATCATATAAATACGTTGTATTTGTCACCTTTGTCGCACATGTTTTGGGGCGGAACAAAGCTCTTTTTTGCGTACGCGTCTTCTGGCTTGCCTTGGGAGCGAATACGGAGACAGTCGCAGTACTTGTCGAGACCAAGATTTCCGTGTTAATTATTACCGGGACGAGGAGCCGAATTCTGCAAAGCGAATTACGATAGTAAGGACGAACCAGCGTATCGTTTAGGAGGGTTTACAACAAAAAGGTGCCAATTCGTCGTTAAAAGGAGGGGTATACAATGCTTGAGTCCTCTGTTTTGTTTTATGGTCCAGAAATATGGCCTGTCCGTGACGAAAACATCAGTAGACTTGTTGCGCTGGACCACAGCTATCTCCGTCACCTACCTCACAATAAATGGGAGGACTGTGTAAGAAACGCTGCTATTTGCCAACGTATGCTTTGGAACAGTCGATTGAACAGTCAGGCTGCACGGTTTGCGACGGCTGGGTCACGTGCAGTCACGTCAGCTGAGCGTTTTCCGCAATGAGTATTATTTGGTGACACACCCGATAAGTGGACAAAATAGCGCGTGCCAGACATTGAAGTGGTCAAGTTATAGGAATATGCTACCTACTCCGTTGAGTGAGGCGGGTCGGTGTCGCTTGAAGGGTTGGGAACCTCACCATCGATCGCACGCTAAAAACGATACCTAGGATAGCAACCGTCACAGTCGAAGGCGTGCTTGCATCCGAAATTTTGGGCCTTTTGCTTATTATGCCTTTATTTGCCTTTCTCCCTTTTGGTCGATCGTTTCTTCCCGACAATCCTAAGTCAACGTAGGGGCAAGCGACGGCATGAGCAACAGTACGTGATGGTCAGGCTAGTGACTGCTGCGGACAAATGCACGATAATTAGCTTAATCACAGAGAACCTCAGGGATCAGTCTATCAGAATGTTTCAGCTTTTGATAAAAAGAACTTTTGGAGGTGTGAGAGCAAATTAAATGAGAAAGGAGTGGGTCTAACTAGAAGCAAGCGAAGAAAAACTGGCGCGGTAAGCTACATCAAAAGTGAATGAACCTGAGATTTATAAATGAGAAAGAAAATATTATTCATCACAGAATGGACAAATAGTAACCACGATGTTCAAAGTTTTCACCAAACATCTACTGTACTCGGAGTAGGTACCTCCGGAAAAATAGACGTACGATAATCTGTTAATCAAGGAATGAGTCTAGTTCAGCAAACACCACCTGCAGAAGCTGGGTCCAAGTGATTATAAACGAGGTAACGGATAGCCCTTTCGAACCAGCCAAGGTGTGTCAACATCATGGGAACGGAGGAGTCAAACTAACGACAGATATTCGCCACACCACAGGACGGCAGTCCAGGCGCATATCCATAAGACCATGTGTTGTGGTCACCGAGAATGTCAAGCAGCAAGCAGATCACTACGTCTATTTGTTGCGCTACTTGTGGTGACCTAATAATGTGACAACCATGAGTGGTAGGTTCGATTCCGTACACATTAACTGCTAATACAAATGTGTGCTAAAAAGGTGCTCGTTAACGAAGGGTTCGGTTTTAGTCTTGCAAACTGAAAGTGGACGAAAATAGTAGGACACAATTTACCTCATCATGTAGCTTTTCGTCAATAAGGAATATCAGCAAAAGTAGATGAAGATAGACCTCCACTTCCGGAAGTAACGGTGCGTTTGGCTTTGCCGATCTTGGGCGAAACGGAGAAACCGAGCAGTCTGTATCCATTGCCTAAGAATCCAATCAGCTTTCCGAAAATCGCAATAAGATTACCTCAGGTAAGAACTCCATAAAGTACGTTTTTTGGGGTGATGGATTCGGAAAATATCCCTGTACTAGGCCACGAAGTACGTTATGGTTGAGTTTTCGCCGCAGCGATGTGATAGTTCTTACTACTCGAGTGATATAATTTATTTCTTTGGTGGCAACCGCTTTCTCGATATACCTTATTTGCTCACGAATATCTTCTAACGTTAGTTGGTCAATATCCTTGTGAACATCGCCCTCGCTAGTAAATCCATTGAGAAGTTTATCAGACGCGTTATTGGTCCCGACATCAAGTTCCGGAGGTGCCTGAACTCCGCCCTTCATCCTGCCAAATCAGAAAGAGAGCGTTCACAAAACGCGCGCGCGCGTAAACTGTCAAGGTCGAGTTCAGCGATGCAGCGGTTGATACACGAGTTCGAGACAGAGGCTCAGGTTCCCGGATTCAGTCCGTTTTTCTTGGTCAACGTCAAAGGAGCGTCTGGTGACCTGAAAGGCATTCATTGAAAACAGGGTGTAGCACCGCTCTTGGGAATTACAATAAATACCAGGAACAAAGTCAGATTACCTGCATAACAAGGTTTTTGAAAATGAGAGTCAAGTAATGTTTTAAAACTGGGGTTGGAGACGCTACTAACGACCCCAGAGGGAAGACTGTTCCAGGGGCTGATAACCTTGTAAGAAACGAACTGCTGCTGTAACAGGCAAGCGAGAAGGCAGAAGGCAGGATCAGGTAGAAATGTTTATGTAACACGTGACACCTAACATATGGATTAAGGAATGAAGGGATACATACCGATTAGTCACTTTCACGGGAGTCTTCTAGTGTTTGATCAATTGGCACGACGTTCACAGTATGTTCTGTATGAAATGGAAAGAACACGTAAGACAATCGAAACAAAATGGCGTACGTCGCGCTGTATTCGATTTCCCGCTATACTGTCTAAATAAGGTCCAGCGTCAAAGCTGGAGTGCCGGACGTCCGTTTTAAATGAGGGCGATTAATACACAGGTTCGAGGCAGAGGCCCAATGGTCCCGGATTCATGCAGCTTTTCTTGTTCGGTGTCAAGCGGACGGCTGCTGATCTGAAAGCCATTCAGCGGAAACAGGGCGTTGCACCGCTCTTGGGAATTACAGTATATATCATAAGCAAACTTAGATCGCTCGTACAAAGAGATTTCTGGAAAATGAGGGTCACGTAATGTATTAAAGCGATCGCTAACAGCGCTTCTGACGACTTCAGCAGAAAGACTTTTCCTTAAGTTAACAACTCTGTTGGAAAAAAACTGTCGCCTAAAAAAAGCCCAAGGACGAAGCTTGAAAAGCTTCCTGTTATTTCCTCGCCGACCGTCATCATTCGGCACAGTGGAGGAAAGATCAACGAGGTCAACTCTAGAGAGGAAGCTTGTGAAAATTAAATCACCAAAGAGCCGTCAAAATTTACATGGGAATAGATTAGGAATTTTAAGTCGAGTCCTGTGAGCGACATTTCTTAGGCCCTTGACCAGTTTCGTTGTCGCGCGCTGGACACACTCAATAGCTAGTATGTCTTTCTCCAGACCAGGAAACATGACCTGTTTTACATACTCAAGCAGAGGTCTTATATATACCCCATAAAACATTTGGAACTCTTTATTGACTGTGGGGGGAAAATTGCGCTTTATCATCCTAAGAGAGGCAAACCCTTTATTTGCCGCTCACTCGTAGTCATGCGCGAAAGATAAGTTAGGCGACAACCAGATGCCCAGATCTTTCTTCAGATGGATTTTCATGATATCTATTTTATTGAATGCACTATGACTCACGAAGACGTCGCCAGAGTCTCCAATGAATGACGTGTGTGCACATATTGTCATTTGGTGGGAGGCTCCAATCGTTCGGCCCACACTTAATCGTGTCAACATTAATCTGCAGTGAACTGTGATTAGTGGCGTTCCCAATTTTTATGTCTTTTTCATGTAGCGGACGTCGCTAGAAGTGTTTTCCGGATGGTCATTGATGTGGATCACAAATAACGGAGGACCTAACACTGACCCTTGAGGAACTCCCGTAGAAGTGAAAGAGGGGGATGAAAGGTCTGATCCGATTTTAACCCCAAAGGTTTCGTGATTGAGAAAGAGAGAATCCAGCGAAGAACCTCTCCTTGAATGCCATTGGCTTCCAGTTTGTGTTCAAGGCAGCCGTATTGGACACGGCCGAAAGCTTTGGCAAGGTTGAAGAAGAATGCATCTAAGATGAAACCATTGTCTCCAGTCTCTGTCAGACGGCCCATGAAAACAAGCATATTAGTCATACATGTCTGATTAGGAAGGTAGCCATGCTGGGTAGAAGAAACAAGACGGTTTGATAAGAAATGTTTGAGGATGGCACGCTTTAATAAGCGCTCCATCATCTTGGGCGGAATATTTGTAAGGCTGATTGACCGATAGCTAGCGTGAGAGTGCCGGTCACCCGCTTTGAACGTGGGTATGACCGTCGCCTCTGTCCATGCGCTAGGGAGAATTCCAGTAAGGAGTGTCTGTTTCAACAACTTATGAAACGGTTCTACCGGACTAGTAACTGCTTCCTTGAGAATTCTTTGATGGATCTTGTCAGAACCCATTGCATTATACGAATTCATCTTAAATAAAAGGTCATCAACATCCAGCACAGAAAACTCGACGATAACTAGTGGTTGCCGGAAATTCTGCGGCCGAAAGTTAAGGGTGCCGGTCGGGCGGTGCAACGTTGTTGAGTGCCGAGTAGTATTCTCTAAATAACCCGGCCAAAACTAAGGAGTCAGATGAGGTCTTTCCGCCGAGCAGTCGCGAAGAAAGACACAGTGGTTT